>CAUYQV010174455.1:0-11307 GCA_963574575.1 Galagoides demidoff | reverse complement strand
AGAACCCATAGACTGAAGTCTTTTTTTTTTTTTTGAGACAGAGCCTCAAGCTATCCCCCTGGGTAGAGTGCTATGGCATCACAGCTCATAGCAACCTCCAACTCCTGGGCTCAAGCAAGTCTCCTGCCTCTGCCTCCCAAGTAGCTGGGACCACAGGCACCCGCCAAAATACCCGGCTATTTTTTGGTTGCAGCCGTCATTGTTGTTTTTGGCGGGCGGGCTAGATTCGAACCCGCCACCTTAGGTATATGTGGCTGGTGCCTTAGCCACTTGAGCCACAGGTGCTGAGCCCATAGACTGAAGTCTTAACCAGGGTTCCTCAAACGTTTTAAACAGGGGGCCAGTTCACTGTCCCTCAAACCGTTGGAGGGCCGGACGAGTTGGCTGTTAAGCAGGACAGGCAGCGGCAGCAAAAACACCTGGCAGGCCAGATAAATGTCCTAGGCAGGCCACATGTGGCCCGCAGGCCGTAGTTTGAGGACACTTGTACCCTCATACCTCAGAATGTGGCTGTATTTGGAGATGGGCCCTGAAAGTAACTAAGTTAAAATGAGGTCATATGGGTGGGCCCTAACTCAGTGTGACTGGTGTCCTGATTAGGACACAGACATGCACAGAAAAACAAATTCACAATGACACAGGGAGAAGGCAACCATCTGCAAGGCAAGAAGAGAGGCCTCCAGAGAACCAGCGCTGCTCATGCCATAATCACAGAGTTCTAGCCTTCAGGACTGTGAGAAAATGAATTTCTGTTGCTGAAGCCCCCTGTCTGCAGTATTTTGTGTGGCCAAGTGGGCAGACTCATATAGTCCTTTTTCCAAATCTTCCTTTATGCTGGGAGGTTCCACTATAGCAGCAGAGCTGGAGCTGAACCCAGGGAGTCTGGCTGCAGGGTCCTACTATGACCCCATAGGCCCAGACCTATTTCATGCACATAAACCCAACTGGTCCTCTAGGCAACCCCACAAAGCAGGATATTGGAAAGAAGTGAGTAAACTGAGGCACAGGGCAGGGTCCATCCACCACCACCAGCACATTCACTAACTTGGTTCCATTTGTCCTCATTTCTCAGATGGGGAACCCAGAGCACAGGACAGAGGAGACCTCATCTAGGCTTAGGCAGCAGAGAGACCCCTGCTCATGCTGCACCTCTCCCCCATACCCATTCTCTCTCTTCAGAGCAGGACTGAGAATAGCTGGGGACTAAACTGATGCAGGGGGTGCCCCACTAAAGGGAGGAAGACCCGGACCTCACTGAATGTCTTGGGTTCAAGCTGGAAAGAATTCAAGAGGCAACTAGAGAGACTACTAGAAACTTTATTGAGAGGATGACAATAGACCCTATCCATAGACAGAGTAGGGGTCCTTTCTGAACCAGGACAGGAACTCTGTATGGGACAATGGTGACATTTTTATGTGTTGAGACACCTCATTACAAAACAGCCCTATGGGGCAGTGCCTGTGGCTCAGTGTATAGGGCTCCAGCCCCATATACTGAGGGTGGCGGGTTCGAACCCGGCTGCAGACAGCCAAAACAGCAGTGACAACTGCAACCAAAAAATAGCCAGTGGTTGTGGCAGGCCCCTGTAGTCCCAGCTACTCGGGAGGCTAAGGCAAGAGAATCACTTAAGCCCTAAAGTTGGAGGTTGCTGTGAGCTGTAACACCATGGCACTCTCCTGAAGGTGACAAAGTGAAACTCTGTTTCAAAAAAAAACCAGCCCTATTTAACCAGCATTGTCTTGTGGTCAGGCTGTATTAATCATGAACTGCTGCTACAGAAAGCTAAGGGCAAACAGTGAGTGTAAGGCATCCAGCTTGGTAATTCATCTATCCTCCCATTGGTGGTCCTGGGCTAACCACATGACTTTCTGGCAGTGTCCTTGTTCAGGGAGGTCAGGCTCAGGCTCAGGCCCTCCCGACCTTCCTTTTCTGCCTCATCCCCACATGAAAATCCCAGCTCTGCATGAGCAGAGCCCTGACTTCAGTTTTCCTGCCAAAAACAAGGACAGGCCTTCCTTCCTCTCCGTGCTGGGGCTTAGTGCTGGGCAAGGAACATCCTTACTGCCCTGTGCCTCTCCCTGTCCTGTGCCTTTCCCTGGGGGCACCCTGGGAATCCCCAGGCCTGCCTCAGCAACTGGAACCAGTGGGAAGGAACCAGTGCCCAGCCTAAGTCTCTCCCTCTGTGCCTGGTGAATAATGGCCCCCAAAGATGTCTACCACCTAATCCCTGTCACTTGTGACCATAGTAACCCACATGGCAAAAGGGACTCTGCAAATGGTAGTAAGTTAAGAATCTTGAGATGATGACCTGGGGCCCGATGGAACTATCAGGGCCTTTGTAAGAGGAATCCTGGAGGGCAGAGCCTAAAAGGAGAAGGATGGAGGGAAGCAGGGGCTGCAGACAGGAGGGGTCTTCCCTGCACCTCCAAAAGGAACGTCTTGAGGTGACTGTAAGATGCACCTTGGACTTCTTACCTCCACAATAGAGAGAGAATAAATTCATTTCTGGGATTATTTGCTCCAGTAGTCCTAGGAACCATGTGGCACCCCAGCTCAGCCCCAGGTACAGGTGGAGCCCAGCTGGGTACCCCACACTGCCCGACATTCTACGAAAGACAAGGGGACGCTGCCCATACTGTACCCTCTCACCACACTAGGGGCACCAAGTCCCTCCCAGCCTTGGGAGAAACCACCTGTGTTCTCCCCTCCTCTGATGCATCACCACCTTTGCCCCCACTTACTCCTCCCCTGCTCACTCCAGGACTTGGTGAACCCCAGAATTCTAGGGTGACCCCCCAGGAGTCAACATTTTAACGCCTGCTGGAGACCCCTCCTTGAGCCTTGGTTTTCCCTGGAGATTCTGAGAGGGAGAGCGAGAGGCTGGGGCAGGTGCACGAGGCCAGGAGGGCCAAGATGGGCCTGGTGCCTATCTCCCCCTACTTGTGTGCAGCTCCAATTAAGGGTCCTCAACGCTAATCGCTGCGGTTGACTCACTGTTGGCCTCCCCTCCCTATTGAGGTCTTTGTCCCCTTAATTGGCTATCTCCAGTGTGATTCTCTGCCCCCACATCTATGCCATCCCACATCCCAGGTCCAACTATGTGCTAATTGGACACTTGGGGGGGGCATTGAAAGCCCCCCCACTCCCTGCTCCCTATATCAGCCCCCATCTCCCTCAGACCTCAGGTCCAGCGCCTGGGAGATGGAGTCAGGCTTAGGACCAGAGGGATGCCTTGGCCTAGTTCTCTAATTCTGGGGCACCACCCAGAGCCCACCACCCCTCCTCCTCACAAATTTGGGGAGTGCTTTCTGATACACAGCATTGTGGGGAGTTATTCTGGACCACCTCAGCCATGCACCCTGGGGCCCCTGCAGACCCTGTGGTCTCTGAGCCTGGCCCCCAGGAGCTGTGTGCCTTTGTGAGTGGGGCAGCCACCCACATGCTGCGGGCCCTGCAGCCCCGGCGCCCGCGTCCCCCCAAGAGGAGGCCCAACCACAGGCGGTTTCTGCACAACCAGATCTGCAGGTGAGGCGTTGGGGGATGGGGGGTGGCACAGGCAGATGTGGGGAGAAGCCAGAGCCCTTGGTTTGGGAGAAACCTGGCTCAGGCAGAAGTGAGAGGAGCAGATCCCAGGGCTCCTGCTTATGGAGTGCCTACTGTGTTACAGGCCTGTACCAGGCCCTGGTGACCCATCCTTGAGCAAAGTAGATAAAATTCCTTACCTTCATGGAGCTTGTGTTCCACTGGGGGTGGTAGACAGTAAGGAATGACCAAAATAAATAAGTAAACAGCACAGTGTGATGCAACTGAGCAGATGACCCTTAGATACAGATGCTAAGGTTAGAAAGAAGTCAGTCACAGAAGGCTCCACATATAGGATTTCATGCACGTAAAATACCCAGAGTAGGCAAATCCAGAGAGACAGAAAACCAATTAGAGGTTGCAGAGTTGGAGAGGGGGAATGGGTTTCCTTTGGGAGTGATGGAAATTCTAAAATAAAAGGCAGTGGTCACGCAACATTGTGAATATTCTAAATGCCACTGAATCGCACACTTTAAAATGGTGGATTTTATGCTATGTAAATTTTACCTCAATTTCAAAAAATTGTGTAGTACAATAGAAGCTGATGAGCACTATGGAGAGAAAAATAGAGCACTGGGAGACTCCCCAGAAACAAACAGCATCATATGATATTAGATTTTTTGTTAAATCTTTCCGTGCACATTTAACATACAGACAAAAATACACACATATCATCAATGCAGAGCTTGAAGAATTTTCCCAAAGAGGAGCTCTTAGTGTAACTAACACTTAGATCCAGAATCAGAGCATTGCTTGTCCCCTGAGGCCCTCCAATAAGTAGTTCCTTACCATAAATTGTCATCCTGATTTCTCTCCTCATAGATTGGTTTAGCCTGTTTTTGAACTTTAAATAAATGGAGTCACACAGCCACTACTTGTGACTTGCACCTATTCTGATCAACATTAGGTTTGTGTGTAGTTTGCTCATGCTGTCACAACCAAGTGCCACAGACACTTGTGGCTTACACAAGTATTTATTATCTCTGGAGCTAGAAGTTGGAGGTCAAAGTCTAAGCAGGGCTGGATGTTTCTAAGGCCCTCCTTGTTTTGCAGATAGCTGTCCTCACAGGATTGTCCTCTGTGTGGGGGTCTGTGTCCTAATCTCCTCATTTTATAAGGACACCAGTCGGATTGGATTAGGGCCCAGCCTCATGACCTCATTTCAACTTTATCTCCTCTCTAAAGACCCTGTCTCCAAATACAGCCACATTCAGAGACACTGAGATGGTAAGAACATATTAATTGAGGGTGAGACACAATTTAGCCCACTGCAGTTTGTGAGCTCAGTCCATATTGTCAGTGAGGGATTAGGAATGCTGGTGGGGAAACCAGTGCAGTGACTATTGTAGTGGAGATGCTGAAAGCTGGGCAGATTCAAAGGCTATATAGGAAGCAGAATCCATAGGCCCACTGTTAACCCATAGTGCACCTTTATGTGAATATTTTTTAAAGCACACCCCTTCTGGTGGTGGCGCCTGTGGCTCAAAGGAGTAAGGCCCCATATGTCGGAGGTGGCAGGTTCAAATCCAGCCTCAGCCAAAAACTGCAAAAAAATAAAATAAAACACACCCCTTCCTTGAGACATTTGGCGGGGGTCAGGCTTGGTGGCTCATACCTGTAATTCTAGCACCCTGGAAGCCGAGGTGGGTGGATTGCTTGAGCTCACATATTCAAGTCCAGCCTAAGCAAAAGTGAGACCCCATCTCTACTAAAAATAGGAAAACTGAAGCAAGAGGATCACTTGAGCCTGAGTTGGAGGTTGCTGTGAGCTATGACACCACAGCACCCTACCCAGGGCAACAGCTTGAGACTCTATCTCAGAAAAAAAAAAAAATACACTTTTTATTTTTATATGGTGGAACATAGTCCTAATAAATCCAAAATATCATAAATCTGGACTTGAGATGCTGGCTGGGCAGTTCACAACCTCAACAACTGTTCAGAGCTTCCCTATGATTAGGGTCAGAAGAACGAATTGTCAAACACAAGAAAATGGAGCTAGGAGTAAGGAGATCAGTATGGAGAAAGAGAAGGGATACACCTCTCCAAGGAGGGCAGACAGGAGAGGAGTCATTCATGGACACCTAAGTAACATCTGTCTCTGCAGGCAGTTCACCAAGATCGAGGCTGCAACCCAGCGCCTGGCCCTGTCCATCCTGTCACAGGAGGCACCTCCCCAGAGATCGCCATTTCAAAAGCCGCCAGCACCACCACCACCACCGTCCCCTTTCCTGGGGGTTGCCTGTGCTATGGCCCCTACCGAGGTACCCCATGCCAGTGCCAGTCTGAGCCTTGCTGCCCTGGAAACCTCCACCCTCAACCTTTTTGATGACATTGTGCTCTCCCCAGAGTGTTCCTCCATGCCATATGACCCCTGTTCATATCCTCTGCCCACTAGTGCACCCCTGCTGTCATTGGATATGTCCTATCTTGCTCTGGGCCAGCCAGACCTCAGGCAGGCCCCGCAATGCTATGATCCCCTCCCCCTTACCCAGCATGCCCTGGGGGGAGGGGCAGTGCTCCTGGCTCACAACTGGGGCTGGAGGGATAGGCAGGATATACCTTGTGCCTGGGATTCCCAGGGGATCTCTGGGGGCTGGGGCCCTACTCCCTGTGATGCCCAACCACAGTGCCACCCAGGCCCCAGACAGACCCGAGGCTCCCCCCATGATGGCTTTTCAGCACCTTCCCAGGGAATCCCCTGACCCTTCCTACAGCCCCTGGGAAAATAAATCAAGCCCAGACCCCCACTGCAGACCTAAGGGGTCTCCTCCTAGGGCCAGGGCCCCCACCTTTCTCTTCTCAGGCACCTCACTTCTGGGCCCCTGGCTGGTCTTCACTTGTTTATTCCCAAAGATTATTGACTACTTATAATGGGCCAGGCCTAGGTATAGGAGTTGTCAACAGTAGACAAGGCGGACAAGATTCCTGCCTCATGGAGCTCACGAGTGCATGTGTGTGTGTTAGGGGTGGGGGCTGGATTGACAATAAATGAGTACATGCATACTTTTTTGTTTGTTTTTTGAGACAGAATCTCACTCTATCACCCTGGCTAGAGTGACATGGCCACATAACTCACAGCAACCTCAGACTCCTGGGTTCAAGTGATGCTCCTGCCTCAGTCTCCCAAGTAGCTGGAACTATAGGCACCCACCACAACACCCAGATAGTTTTTCTATTTTTGGTAGAGTCTAGGTCTTGCTCTTGCTCAGACTGGTCTTGTACTTGAGAGCTCAAGTGATCCACACGCCTCAGCCTCCCAGAGTGCTAGGGTTACTACTGGCCTAAGCCAATGCACCCGCCTAATCCATAATTTTTTTTTTCAAAAAGCAAAATAAATTTCGAATTTCATATTGAAATCAGTGCTGTGAAGAAAATAAAACAGCGACCTGATGGAGTGCCTCCTTGACATTGGGTGGTCATGGAAGGCCTTGAATGCCAGGAACAACCAGCATTGGAAGAGCTGGAGCTCCAGGCAGTAAGAAAGCCATGTGCAAAGGCTCTGAGGTGGGGTGTTGGGGAAACAGCAGGGAAGGCTAGTGTGGGTTGAACAGAGTAAGAGGTGGGGTCTGAGGGGATCCATGAAGGCAGACCACGAAGTGGGAGGAGTTTGGATTTTATTCCAAGACCATTGGGAAATTCTCTTTTTCTCAAGCCCCATTACCAAGCGTAGAGTTACAAACATCACCTGAGGAGGTGACAGCTGTACAGATAGGGAAACCGAGGGAACGTCACATCCCTCGCTTAACCTCTCCCTTAATCCTTTCCTCGAAGGTGCTTTGGTGTCTTTGTAAGCCCTTGTCTTTTGACAGTAGGGCCTGTTTCGAACCCCAGGCCTGCCGGTACTTTGGGCACGGCCTGTCGCTGTCTCCCTGGGCCTCAGAGACCCTGTCCGCACCGCGGGGCGAAAGGCGATTGACCGTTACCAGCTAGAATCGGAGGTCTCGGCGACCACCGCGCCGCTCCGCCCCAGAGCCCGCCACTCAGACCCTCTATGCCTCTCCATTGGTTGTACATGCTGCCTCCCGCCCCTGATGTGCCAGTGAGGGCCAATCACGCTCTCAGCACCGTCTTCTCCAGGGGAAGTAGCGGCGCTTGCAAATTGGTTGAGGGTGGGGGCGGGGCGGGGCAGAATTAGTGAATACCTATTGGTTTGCTCCTCCCGGGTGGGCGGAACGTGGATGGCCGCTAGGTGGAGGTGGGGCTCAAAGACAGAAGTGCGTGCGAATTGGCTGAGAGAAGTGGGAGTGCAGAGCTAGGTAAGCTTCGATTGGATGACTTGTACCTTATGGGCGTGATGAGGACGGTTCTGGGGACTGCCCTCGTGCCCAGACAGAAAGAAACCGTGACCCCGCCTGGGAACTCGGCGAGAAGTTCTCAACCGAGGGAGTCCGAGCCCCGAGAGCTGAGTGTCCCTGGGGTCCCACCTGTTGGTCTAGGCCCGAACCCAGCACCTTCCAGGTAAGTCCCCCCTCGCTATCCGCACTGCTTGGAGACTGACTTCCCCCTTGCAGATGGGGAAACTGAGACTATGGCCGGGAGTCCTGGGCCAAGGTCACACAGCCATAAGGACTCCACTTGACCCCTCCAGAATTGGCTAGACAGGGACTTGAACCCTCCCCGGGTCGTGCCCACCGCCTCTGTACCCTATCAACCCTGCAGGGTGAGTGGGTTTAATCTCCATTTCTCCGGGGAGGAAACTGAGGCTCAGACAGAGGGTGAAACTTGCCCCAGGTCACACAGCCAGGAAGTCTGGGCTCCAAAGCTAGGTTCCCTGAGGCTCTGTGGGGAAATAATCAGCTCTACACCTACCTCCCCAGGTTGCTACCCACCAGCAGCCAGGCCTCCTTTGGCCTTGGGCACTGTCCACCTCGGGCTGAACCTTCTCATCACTACCTTGACACCCCCAAACCTGTCTCCAGCCCAGACCTCTCTCCACATTTCACATACACACCTTTTCCCACACATACACCTACTTAGATTTTTCATCTCACAAAATCAGTTCCCTCTCCAGGTTCTTCAATTAGTGTTCAGGGTCATGCCCCCGCACTGGACCCAAAGCCTGAGGAAAGTTATCCTCCCCTTCCCTCAAGCCCCACCTGCACCACCACCCCCCTCCAGTCTCTTTGTCCTGCTTCCTCCTGTGTATTTCCCCTGTCCTAGTGGATCCCAGTCCCAGACTCCTCTCTAGACTCTGCCTCCATTCTGCCTCCAGTCTAGCCCCACCTGGGGCTATGGAGGCCTCTTCATTGTATCTCCTATTTTGAAAACCTTTTATGGAAGAATATCACATATACAGAAAATCGTACAAATCATAAATACACAACTCAAATTTTCATCAAGGGAACACCTGGTGTAAATAGTATCCAGATCAAGAAGTCAAACATTGGGTGGGCAGAGTGGCTCATGCCTGTAATCCCAGCCCTCTGGAGGTCAAGGCGGGTGGGTTGCTTGAGCTCAGGAGTTAGAGATTAGCCAGAGCAAGAGCGAGACCCTGTCTCTACTAGAAGTGGAAAAACTAACTCGGTGTTGTGGTGTAGTAGTCCCAACTACTTGGCAGGCTGAGTCCAGGAGTTTGAGGTTGCTTTGAGCTCTGACACCATGGCACTCGCCTGGATGACAGAATGAGACTCTGTCTCAAAAAAAAAGAAAGGTAGAACATCTGTCAGTTTTGATGTTTGTAAGCTTTTTACTGCACTCCTTTTATTCTTGCTAGACAACCTGTTACACAGAATCCAAATTTCAGCAGAAACAGAGAAGGGCACAGTGAAAATTGTCTCCTTCACACTCTGTCCCCCAGCGATCCAGTTCCCCCGCCCAAGCCTTCCATTCCTTGCCTGTTTGCCAGAGGTAGCAGATATAGACATAAGCAATATACACATTTTCCTTCCTTTTTTTGGCACAAACGGCAGCATTCCATACATGCTGTTCCACTGCCTTTTTCATTTAACTTCTCTTGAACGTGTTTCCATATTGTTACTTAAAGAGCTCCCTGGTGTCTTTTTCTGGCTGCAAGGAACCAACTCCAGAGTGGGGATAAACCATGATTTATATGCCCAGTGCCCTACCTGTGGACATTGAGATTTATTTCTGCTCCTTTACTCTGCCGAAGAGTCCTGTAATGAATATCCTTGAGTCATTTCACAGGAATATCTGCAGGATAAATACTTAGGAACAGGTTTTTGGGGTCAAAGGTTTTTGTGTGTGTGTATATATATCCATAATTTTGGTCTCACAGCTGTCCCTGGAGTTATGATCCACAGTGAATGAGACCAAAGGGAGCCTCTCCATGCTATAGACACATGCTGTAAGCCAGCCCCAGACCTGTCCCCTTGTGTCTCCCCACTGCCCTCAGCAGAACTCTTGCAACCTACTTGTCAGTTCTACAGCTCCTCTTTCCCTCGACTGTCCTTTGGGGGCTCAGGTGTCCCCAGGTTCAGCCTTGTGCTCAGGGAAGGAGGAGTTAGCAGGTGAGTGGGAATGTGCAGGGTCAAGTAGAGGAAGCAGCCTGGGAAAGGCTCTGGGGTGGGATGTGGTGGGAGGGGCTGAGGCTGGAGGGTCCCCAAGCCTGGGTGGTGGGGTGCATCTTAATCCCCAGGACAGAAAGAAGCCCTGTGAGAATGGTGTTTCAGACAGGGGAATAGCAGAGTCAATTCTGTGTCTTCACAGAGATCATTTTTCTCTCTTCACTTCCTCAGGGAGAACTTTGCAGAACTGCCAACACAGATCTGGCTCCCTCGAAATCTGGCACTTATCACAGTTGTAATTATGTGATTAATTAATTCACTGTGGTTTTGTTTTAGAGGGAGTTTCCATTCAATCTTTTTTTTATTATTGAGATAAAATTTACTATTTTAACCATCCATTAGTTTTAAAATTTGACACAGTGCACATAGAACACATTTCCTGTGGTAGATAGATAGCAATTACAAAATAGCAATAAACACCAGTGCACGCACCACCAGCTTACAGAATAGCATCCTTTAGTTTTGTTGTTGTTGTTGTTGTTGAAAGAGAGTCTCACTTTGTCACCCTCGGTATAGTGCCGTGGCATCACAGTTCACAGTAACCTCAAACTCTTGGGCTTAAGCAATTCTCTTGCCTTAGCCTCCCAAGTAACTGGGACTACAAGCACCCACCACAATACCCAGCTATTTTTTCAGAGACGGGGTTTCACTCTATCTAAAGCTGGTCTCAAACTCGTGAGCTCAGGCAATCCACCCACCTTGACCTACCAGAGTGCTAGGATTACAGGCATGATCCACCTTGCCTGGCCCAGAATAGCATCCTTTATTTAGTGCCAGTGTCCTCCAGTTTCCCAGCTCACCCTTCATTAGCCCCCAGGGTCTCTGTTTCTCAAATGAGTTAAGGAATAAAGGAATGAGCACTAACTGAGGCAGTGGGAGAGAGAGCTAAAGATAAATGACAAGCTAGAACACTGATTGTGTGACAACTCAGGGACCCAGAAATTAGCCACCCAGGAATACAGGCTGGGACATGCGACCCTGCAATGTGTCCTGGGCTGCTGTGGGGCTTTGGGTGAGTTATGGGCCCCTCTGGATTTCAGTTTCTTTCTTTTTTTTTTTTTTTTTTTTTTTTTGAGACGGAGCCTCAAGCCATCCCCCTGGGTAGAGTGCCATGGCATCACAGCTCATAGCAACCTCCAACTCCTGGGCTCAAGCCAGTCTCCTGCCTCCGCCTCCCAAGTAGCTGGGACCACAGGC
>CAUYQV010174454.1:0-70407 GCA_963574575.1 Galagoides demidoff | reverse complement strand
CTATCCCCCTGGGTAGAGTGCCATGGCATCACAGCTCACAGCAACCTCCAACTCCTGGGCTCAAGCGAGTCTCCTGCCTCTGCCTCCCAAGTAGCTGGGACCACAGGCGCCCGCCACAACGCCCGGCCATTTTTTTGTTGCAGCCTCATTGTTATTTGGCCGGCCTGGGCTGGGGATTCAAACCCGCCACCTTAGGTGTACATGGCTGGAGCCTTAGCCGATTAAGCCACAGGCGCCGAGCCAGCATTTCTTCTTAATGATTATGCTGTCATCTCTGGAGCTGTTGTATTTCATGTTTCATGGTTTAGTGATCTGTGAACTGCGGTGTGACGTGGACACCTCAGATGCGTGTGATGCTTTTTATGCTATGACTCCTACAGCTCATCTGTGAGTGTGAGTGCATGTGTGTGTGTGTGTGTGTGTGTAGGGGTTTCCCTATTTTGTTACAAAAGTAATATTTTTTCCTATCTCCTATGACCTTTTTCTTCTCTTTACAGGGGAGAATTTCTCCCCAGTAAGTCTCTGACGGTCTCTCTCGAATAGTCCTCTAAACTGCTCTGTACCTCAGTAAATTTCTGTTTTACAGCCATGGTTACATATATGACCCCAGAGAGAAAAAAATAGCAGAACTGAAAATAACATTGACATTGGCATTTATAGGGGGACTATAGATATGACATATAATGAATATTTTTTTCATAATCATTTACTACTTGTTTGTTACAGAATACACAAGACATAATACAAATAGCAAACAAATTATCTTCCTTATTATGTTTTTACCAAAGTCTCAAAAAGAATAGACAACTAATATATATAAATAAAAGTAAAAAATAATTTCTAAAAAAAAAAGCAGATCATGACAAGTCTTATAGACAGTAGAAATAGAAATACTTCAAAATCATTCTACTTAGTCTGGATACCCCTGATAGTAAAATTAGAAAAAATATATTATTATAAAGGGGGAAATTACAGACCTATTTCACTGATGAATAAGGATGCACTATGATAAACAACATATTGACATGTTGAAAAAAAATAATGACTAATTCTCACACAAACTGGATTTAATTTTGATCAATGTATATTACTTAAACATCAATTTTTATATTGGATATTTTGTACTTGCATTTTAAGCTGAACTTGTGTAATTGCTGGATCAAACTGTTAAGGTTTTTAAGATATAATCTCAACATTGTTTTCCTGAAAGACTTCACTGTTAAGTGCCCATGAGTATGGATGAGGACAATACTTTTCACCTTTTTTACATTTCTTTGTGATTATGACATAGACTTCTGATTTCCAATAACTACAGGATAAATATTTGCTAAGCTAATGTGAGCTAGAAATGTTTTTGTCAAAGATATGTGGTTTCAGGTAGGGATGCTTCCATTACTAAAGTAACTGAGAACTTCAAAACGAAATGGGCATTATTGTCCAAGTAGTTACTACCCCGTACTATGATGTAATGAAAAAGTAGTAAGATGAAAATTTAGACTCCCAAGTTGTGCTGACATAGAAAGTATAATTTTGAATAAAATGATATCCATAAAATGAAATGATTTTCACATAATAATAAGAGTTTGGTATCATTTTACTAAAACAATTGCTTGGCCTGTGCCAGTCTACTTTTCTATGTATGATGACAGGTGTCAATGCCCATTTATCGCTCTTATCTGTACTTTGGGGATTTTTCTAAAAATTGATACTATTGTATCATTTGATATACTAATATTTCTTATAAATGCTGTCAATGAGAGAGCTCTACCTTGTAATTTTTTTTTTAAAAAGATAGCTAACAAAACCATACAGACTATTGAACATCACGAGAGTTGAGCAATAGCAAAGGCAAAGTGCATCCTGGTTACATTTTGGTAAGTTACTCATCTTAGGTCTGTGTGGGAGGAAGTAGCTACTCCAGCCTGCTCACTCTTACCTGCTGGTAACACGAACTGAATGGCCAGAGCCTTATTTGTGATGACTTTCCTTTTCAGAAAGACTAGGAAGTAAATTCAAGTTTATAGCCATGGCTAAATTATCTCTGATAAAAAGGGACAATTTTGCTCAATGATGAAAATCATTATAAATTTTAAAATTCAACTATGAGTTGACATTAGTTGCATGATTACATACACCACATGAAATAGTTGCTTTAAATGTCATGAAAATTGGGCCTCCAAATGCTTTCATTTAAATTACTGATGTAAATTCGTGTTGGTGTAGGGGTTCAGTGTCAGTTTATGATATTCTTACTTCAGTGCTGAAGTTGTGTCTGTACATAAGGAAAACTAGACTATTATAAAACGTAGTGGCTTTTAAAGAAACATAATGGCTTTATCTAAAGAATGCTTAATACAGAGAGAAATGAAAAGGTGCTTTTGTGGAAAAGTCCAATGTTTCGAAGAAAATCTATGCGAAGTAACCAAGGTGAAACAGGTTTTAAGCTTCTAAAGTCTATTGGCTTTAGAAGCTTAAACTAAAAAGGAGAATAAAATCCTGAGGTTAAAAAAAGCAGTAAGATTGTTTTTAATATCCAAACAGTCTTAGGTATGGTTCTCTGTTCAGTTTGATAACAGAAATCACCCTTACTTCTGCTTATGCCAGACCCCTGCCAGAAATTTCCTTTCAGAGACTCCTAATCCCACTTTTGTGCGCTCTTTTCTGTACATTGCATGTTTAAGAGAGTTATCTTTCTTTATTGTAACCAGGTAACTTCCCTTTAGTGCTTTCATAAACATAGCTATTCTGTGAGTCTATAGCAATGACAATCCATCAAATAAAGACTCAGGGTGAGCCCAGATTACACAATAGGAAGAAACCCCCAAACCATGAACCACTTGAGACGTAACCTCCCGTCTAAACTGTGACTGTTAAATTAATTTTATATTTTAGTTACATTATAAACTCTCAGGGCAGAAATAGTAATACTTGAAGAACACATTTCAAAAAAATTGGAAATGCATAAACATTGGCTTACATGTTTGTTGTTATTTTCAACAATAGAAGCAATTTTGGAAATTATTTCAAGTTTGTTACTAACATTGGATTTGCACGGCAACTGTCAGTGTCTTCATTGTTTACATCATTTCTTTTATCTAAGTTACGCAAGCGTATGGATGAAAATTCAAATAGCACAGAAGGGCTGATTAACAACAACAAAAAAGCTCCTGAATACGCTCATTCCTATCCATTCCCATCCCGGTCTGCTCCCAGGGGCAACAACTCTAACTGTTTTCCTCCATTTTCCATACAGTTTAGCTGTGCCAATCTTTCATTCTGAAGGTCAGAAGCATCCTTCCTTCCTCAGACCTGAAGGTCCTTTCCTCACGGCTCACTCCCTCTTTTGGCATCTCATCCCTTATCACTTTGAATCTGAAGCTGTGGGTTAAGCTGGCTCTCACCTTGACCTTGTATTCCTCTGTGCTTGTTTTAACCATTCCATCCCCTGGTTTCCTCATCTCAGCTTCAATCCATTCTCTTTCATTTACTTTCTGTCTTTTGAAATCGAAAATCTGCAGATGACTATTCTATGTGCACTGGGGGTTTTCAGCCTTAAAAAATCATTTACTCTCATTTTGGGGAAGACGAAAGGAAATAAACACATGTAATCAGTCCTCCAGCTTATACCAGAAATCTATATTAATATTTTTAAACACTTTAATTAAAAAATTTAATGTTAATATTGAATGACTGGTATATCAGTTTATATTTATACCTTTAGCCCTCACAACTCTGAGGGATTTCCCTCACATATCAGATGTGGAATCTGGGAAATGAGTATGGATAGACAATGTAATTTGTCAAGCTTTTCTCCAGTGATATTTATACATCTAGATTTATCTGATTCTAAATATCATGTTTTGCCTAGCTGATTCATATGCCATTTTTATATTGGCAACTAAATGTTTTTCTTGGAACCTTTGAGCATAGATTTCTCAAAAGGGAAAGGAAAAGAAAACCAAAGTTAATCACCTTGACACGAATTTCACTTCTCAGGTCAATTATAGCATAGTTAGAATATAGTTGGAAATATGGTTGCATGATGACAATTTAGGATTATTTGAGATTTGAAGGTGATTACCCAGGTCTTCTTAAAATGTGGGTATTGGGGTACATATTTCAAATAATCAATATGTATCAAGTACCAATATGGGTAGAACAGTATACTCAGTAATGCACTAAATACAAAGGGGAACATGTGTGGTCCTTGTCATTTGTTTATAGGAAGAGCAATGCAAAAATAGTTACAATGAAAACAAACATATAAGCACCATAAAAGATATATGATATGCTAAGGAAATTCTGGAAGTGAAATAAGCAAGGGTCAATGACGGATGGGAAAGGGAATGAAAGAAGAATATTTATGAGAGGCCTCCCTGGAAGATGTTATTTGAACTGAGTTTTGCTGGATGCATAGAAATTTCACAGAGGAAGTGCATTCCAGTCTGAGGGAAGAATATGAGTAACAGGGGTAAACATAAATTTACTCAGGAAAGAGGAATATCTAGGATTCTCAATCCTTTGGGCAATGTGCAACAGAAGAAATCAGAACCTTGCCCAGAGTAGGCAATCATTTATTCAAGATGAAATTACTGAATTCCTACTATGTATAAGACATGGGGAATCCCAACAGTAAATCAGGATGACAAAATCTATGATCTTAATGAATTCACCATTATGTGAAGTAGACCATGAACTCCCACTATGCTAGGTGCCCTGAAGGAACAGGGCCCATCTCTTGGAGTGACAGGAATTACATGTGCTAACATAGGGAAAGCACCTAGAACTCTGCCATTATTATTTCTATGATAACTTTTGTGATATTATTATTATTATTATTTTTAATACAAAGTCTAACTCTGTGGCCCTGGGTAGAGTGCTATGGAATCATCATAGCTCACAGCAACCTCAAACTCTTGGCCTCAAGAGATCCTCTTGCTTCAACCTCCTGAGTAGCTGGAACTAAGGTGTCCACCGTGCAGACTGGCTAGTTTTTAGTAGACATGGGTCTCAAGCAGTCCTCCAGTCTTAGCCTCTCAGAGTGCTAGGATTACAGGCATGAGCCACTATGCCTGGCCAATTTTCATGATGCTATTCAGGAGTAAATAAACAGAATGTGTTATAAAGAATAACAGTGACCACCAGCTTTATAGCCAGGGGTCAGATAAGGTCATTCTGCTAAGGTGATGTTTACAAACTTGAAATTTGAGACTATGATAAGCCATGCAAATAATGGAGGAAGGAGTAAGTGATTTGAAGGTGTGGAAGAGCTAACTCCACGAGGCAGAACATTTGGGTAGGGAGTTACAGGAGGTGAATATTGGGCCCTTTGGCTGTAATAATTAGGTAGGGGAGACATTGGTGAGATGGAGTTGGAGAGGGAGGCAAAAGTATAGTATGTACATATTTCTAGGGCTTGATAACATTTTATAAAGATTTATTTAATAGATGAAGAAATAAAAGAATAAAGATCTATTGACAAGTCAGGAGAAATATGTTGGGACCACATAAAAGGCCCTGAATGCTGGTCTGGAATGAGTATCATTAGTTTAATAAACGACAGCAGTGTGCTGTTTATATTCCAAACAAGGAAGTCATGGGTCCAGGACTACATAATTTGTCTAAATAATTCTAGGGCTCAGTGCACAATAAAAGTTGGATGCTTTGTTTATAAATATAAAATTTCTAGCAGATCACACAGCAGAACATTAAACAAAGCATGGGCCCCTGATTAGCATGAATCCTGCGTGACTACGAAGGTCTTATGCCTGTGAAGCTGGCTCTGGACATGACCAATAATCTATTTAAAAAATTAAAGTCTTTCCGGACACAATGTGGATACAGGCAGGCTACCTAGCAAATGATTAAAATGCTCTTTGTAGGAAGGAACGGGGAAGAGCTGAGTGGTGGCAGTGGAAATGATAAGACAGGGACCAGTGAAAACCTGGGGCAGAATAGACCATAGACATGGAGATGTTGGTTGGACAGAGAGGAGAGTTGGATAAGGAAAATTCAGGGGTAATTCATGTAGTGAGCCTGAGTGACCATGAAGAATGGGAACTACTGCTTGTTAAATTGTTTCCTGTACGTCAGAATCTTTGAGTTGTTCACGAGATGCCACCCCCAAATATGATGCTAATATGAACGGATTCCTTTGAACTGAAAGTGCTTGAAAAAAAGCAAATGCAGGGGGAGACTTTTTCTGAACTCCTATTATCTGCCTAAGGACAGACCCTCTAGAAAGAGCTCAGTCATCATCAACTGGGGTCCATGGGAATTTCATCAACCAGGAAAGATTGATTCTCATCCCAGGACAGGAAGACTAGAAGCCAGCACCACACCAGACAACTTTGTCATAAAGTATCATCCATTTTTTGAAGGGCCCATTCATCTTTCCCCAAACCGTTAACTCTCCCCCAAGCTGTGTATATCTCCCTCCCCCTCTCTCTGAAGTTATATCCATGTCTAAATCTCACTGTGTTTGGGGTCCGTGTGCATAATAAATTTGTCTACCCTTTGTCCTGTTAATCTACCTGTTGTCAGTTTATTTCATAGACTTGTTATTGAACCCTCAGAGAGTGGCATGAACATCATCCCTCTCCGAGAATCTCTTAGATACTTTATCAAAATGTAGTGCTCAAAACACTGTGTTAATTATAATTACTGTAATTTTAAACACGAAGAAATTGTTGCTTAAAGAATCTGAGTTGTCAAAGGCTGTAAATCTAACGAGCATTATTGCTACATGGATTTCAACTTTTAAGTCTGATTCTGCAGCCTGTGCTCTTTCCCTGCCTCCTTCCACCAAGACGGTAAACTAGTGGTGCCGCTCGTTTGAGATACAGCAATTGAAGTGGGTATTCTCTGGATCCGATTTTTCATTCATTTATTCAATATATACTTATCAAGTTCCACCTATCTATCTAGGCCCTGTGTTCAGTAATGGTGATAGATAGATGAAAGAGATTATTTTAATAACTCCTCTGTGATGAATAACTCCATGGTGGTGCCTCTCAAAAAACATAATTCATTTTAAAACTTCCTTTCTTCATTATGATTTCACTTCGAGACTGTACTGCTTACAGATTTATATTACGGATTAGAGCTGCTAATCCTAATATATTTTATTACTTTCTATAGACACATATACATACGGTGGCATCATAGCATAGTAGTTACAATTATGTGGCCAGATTCTCTGTCACTTACTAGCTACATGACCTTGGGCAAATTGACTAACCTCTTTGTACCTCAGGTTCCTGAAAAAAAAATGGGGATAATATGTGTGATGTTTAATTTTCATTGTCAGTGTGACTGGATTAAAGAAAGCCTGGAGAATTGGGAAGGCATTATTCCTGGATGTGGCTGGGAGGGTCTTTCTGGAGGAGATTGGCACGTGGCAGTAGAGTGAATGGCATATCCATGTTCAATGTGACCATTCAACTGGCTGGGGCCTGGATAGAGCAAAAAGGCAGAGGAAAGATGGTTTTCTCTGTCCCTCCTGGATCTGGTATACTCTTCTCTTGCCCTTGGACATCAGAATTTCAGGCTTCTAACATTTGGATTCCAGGACTTACCCCAGCAGCCTTTGCCTTATGACTGAGGTTACACCATTGGCTTTCCCGGCTCTCAAGCTTTTGGTCTTGTCCTGAGCCACACTGCCTGCCTCCCACAGTCTCCACCTTGCAAACAGCTTTTCATGGGACTTCTCAGCCTTCATAATCATTTGAGCAAATTCCCCTAATGAATTCCCTCTGATGTATCTATCTGTACACATCCCCCTGGAAAACCCAGACTAATACTGACAATGTTGCCTACCCTTATTCCCGTTAAAGGACTACTGAGTAAAACATAAACTGTCTAGCACATACTCAACCCTCAATAAACGTTAGTTCTGACTACTGTGGCCCATACTTATTTTAGAGAAGTGCTACGTTTCAAGTTGGTAAATTTTATGACCAATATAAAGAACAGATAGAAAGACACATGGATAAAATTGGATTTGTGATTTTTTTATCCATTATAATGCAAGAAATTATCAATGTAGCTTATGATAATTTAAAAAATAAATTATTTTTAGACCAGTAGATCTTAAGTAACCAGGGTCTAATCTGTTAGTCATTAGCCCACTAGGGATTAGCATGCTTTACTAGTTAGTCAAAAAATATCATTCATATACGTTTCGTGTGATGACACATACATACAAGTGCAGACATATTTTGGATGCTGACTCAGCAATGCAGTAAGTGGTGATAACCATGATCTATATAGTATTTTTTTATTTCAAATTAATACGAGGCTACAAATTTTTAGGTCACATTGTTTGCACTTTCAGAGTAAAGCTCCAGTTGTAAAGGAGCCCCTCACAGTGTGCACATTAGATAAGATCCCGCCTCATGCCCTCCCTTCTTCTGTCAGTCATTCTCTCTCCTTCCCCTTCCCCCTCCTTCTACTGTCTGTCCCCATACTAGACTATATTTGTGCCTTATTGTTCATATGAGCACGCAATTGTTTACATATTGGTTTCATATCACTATGGAGTACATTGGATATTTATTTTTCCATTCTTGTGATACTTTACCAAGAAGAATATATTTCAATTCCATTTAGATAAATGTAAAAGATGTAAAGTCCCCATCTTTTTAAATGGCTGAATAGTATTCTGTGGCATACATATACCACAGTTTGTTGATCCATTCAGGGCTTGATGGGTGCTTAGGTTGCTTCCATGACTTGGCAGTTGTGAATTGAGCCACAGTGAACATTCTGGTGCAAATGTCTTCGAAGTAAAATGATTTTTGTTTTTCTGGGTAGATACCTAGTAATGGGATTGTGGGATTCAATGGAAGGTCTACTTTTAGATCTTTGAGGATTCTCCATACTTCTCTCCTAAAAGGCTGTATTAGTTTATAATCTCACCGGCAGTGTAGAAGTGTTCCCTTCTCTCCACATCCACATATATATTATTCTTGAGAATTTTCTATGTAAAATAAAATTTGTGTTATCAGTTTGTTTCATGGATTTCATCACAAAGAATAGAAATAATTGATCCCACTCTTTAACTGTATTGCCAATTTAATTATTTAAAAAAAAGAAGTCTGACTAACTTTATTTTAGCTCTAATATTTCATTTTCTGATCCTCTAGTATAATTCCATGAATAAAACTACTTCACAGAGCACCTCTCCCCGTTTTTCCCATCGTTGGGTCCTTTTTTCCTGGAGTGTCTTACCTTTGCAACTCTGTAATATCAAGCATTTATTTAATTACTTTATCCTGAAACAATTTATTTTTCATATATATTTCTAAAACACTATGTTTGCGTGTCCTTTTTTTTTTTAGCACTTATCACTTTATATCATATGGTTGGGAAAGAGAAAGTCCAAACTCTTCATTTCATGGCTTGATGGTTGACATCAACTTTGCCTAAGTGAGGGTTATTTGAAGGCTCCTGGTACATTTTGAAGCCTAGGGGAATGACCCTGGACTATGGGCATGAATTGTCAATAGAAGTGAGTCAGACTTTAGTGTCTTTGAGAGAGTGAGAGTAAGGACAACAACATGCTAAGTTTGTTTTTACATGGCAAGTATTAAGTTAAAAAAATAGAAGTGACTACTTGGTTTGTTATAGTAACTATGAATCATAAAAATCCTCTCTTCCTAGTATTAAAAAAATTATCTCACTGGGAAAGATACAAGTTAATCTAATAAAAATTAGTGACCCACTTCACATGAAAAAGCCTTGAGAGTAAATAAGCCAGTGGAAAGTGGGCCTTTACTCTCACATTCTCACTGTGGTGAGCCTTGTGCAAGGAGGAATAGGAGGAGTGTGCCTGGGGCAGCAGTGGCAGGGAAGGACAACGTGTGAGGGGACTGACCCTGGACTATGGGCAGCAATGGCAGGGAAGGGCAACGTGTGAGGGGGAATGACCCTGATGTGGGCAGCAGTGGCAGGGAAGGGCAACAGTGAGAGGCGACTGACCCTGGACTGTGGGCAGCAGTGGCAGGGAAGGGCAACAGTGAGAGGGGACTGACCCTGGACTGTGGGCAGCAGTGGCAGGGAAGGGCAACGTGTGAGGGGGAATGACCCTGATGTGGGCAGCAGTGGCAGGGAAGGGCAACATGCGAGGGGAACCCTGGACTGTGGGCAGCAGAGGCAGGGAAGGGTGACGTGTGAGGGGACTGACCCTGGACCATAGGATAATAAAAGTGTCAACACCAACTTGATCCCTTTGCTTCTTTAAACAAACATCTAGTCATTGGAGCCCAAGAGGAGACAAATTCTGGATTAAGGGGAATCACCAGGAATATCATCAGGTCAAAAAAGTGTACAGATAATCCTAGGATCCTCCATCAGGCCTAAGCCTGAGGATGGGGAAGAATGTCCGAGATTACCACCTTTTCTTTGGTTTATTGCTGTTAGATAAGTGGAGTTTATTCTCTGCTGGAAATATGATGTAATAAGAGAGCTTGTTAAGAATGGATTTAATCCTTGTGCACTAGCTACTGGAATACGCTGTTTACTCCTTTACTTAAATCCTCTAACTCATGTGACAATTTGAACAAGTAAGAGAAGAAGGGACAAAGAACTATCAGAGAGGTAGAGTCACTAGAAAACAGGTCAGGAAAAAATAGCTGAGGAAGCTAGCTGTTAAATCTGGAAAAAACACTTAACCAGTGTCATGATACCTTTTTGAATAACTATAGACCATATGTGTGGGACAACTATACTTTTCCTGTGTCAACAGAAGAAGCGAGCCTATGACTGATGAACATTCTCTCTTGGAAGGTAGATTTTAGGCTAGTGGAAAGGAAAAAAAGGAATCAATCACCAAACAAACTTTTAGTATGAGAGAAACTTTTACCACATGCTTTCTCGGGAAGTAATGAGTTCTGGGTCATTGGGAGTGTTCAAGCAGAGACTGAATGACCACTTTCAGGGAACAGCGCAGAAAAGATTCCACCATGTGATAATGGTTAGGTTAAATGACCTGTAAAGTCTCTCTGAAATCTAACATTTTATGTTTCTAAGAATGTACCAAATTTTATGCCTTAGATAGAAGGTTCAGGAAGCCATATTATTTCTAAGCAATTTCTCATGTCCCATTTAGTAAAAAATAAAGAAATGAACTAGTTCCTGAGTGAGAAGGGAATAGAATTGGAGCTTTGTATTTGACTGGTCAAAAGAGACCTTCAGCGTCTTTTGTCCTGTGGAATCTAAGAAAATAATGCATTAAATTCTAACACCCTTTCACTTTTTAATATTTCCCTTTTTGAAAGTGAGTTTCATTTCTCACCTTGTGTGGAAGGAGTCAGCTCTGTGAATTATCATCTCTCACGATCCCCTTTTCTCAGAGAGCAGGATTTTCTCATTGTGCCATCAGAGCACCATTTGAGTCAAACTATGTGTTGCTTGTTTAAAATTGAGATCCCTTGCCCCACTCAGTCATCAGGAATCAGAATCTTTGGAATGGTACCCCTTAAATTCTAATATTTAATAAGTATCTTCAGATGATTCTTATGCCTATTAAAGTTTAAGAATGTTTGCAGTAGATCTTCAAGATTTAGGGTACCCATATGTAAACATGTTCTATTTTCATGTTATCAAATATCCCCAAACCCACTTTTCTTGTTCAATATGTGGGGCATAGATCTTGACAAGAATAGTTATTTCCTAAAAGATACTTTTTTTGATATAGCTTTTTCATTTGCTTGCTTTCATTTAAGAATAAGAAAAAAAAATCACACTGCATTTTTCCATATGAACAGACACTTTTAATAGGAGAAACATGTCAGAGTATTTCAAAAAGAAGGAAAAACCTTTATCTTTGATTTCTTCTTATAAAAATAGTTGGTGGTGGATTAGTTTATGATTTACAGCAGTAGATTACTGAATTCAAAGATACACCTGACTCCTACATGGTCAATAATGGAGTATTGTCTCATTTCATGGTCTTAAAAATGGATGCTCTTGTTTGAAGGAGGAATGCTATTTTTCAGGACTTTTTACTTATTGCTGGTGACAGTAATGAAATTCAAACTATGTTAAGAAAAGAAAATAACTTCATAACTGGAAATGATAGGAATGAGCTTCAGGTATGTCTGCAGCTGGGTTTCAAATGATGGCATCAGAAAGCCTGTCCTGAGCCATCACTTAACTCTGATTTTTTTCTGGATTAAATTCATTCTGTAAGTACTTCCTATGTGGCAGCAAGGATGGCTATCACCAGCATTAGGCTCGTAATGTTCTTATACATAGTGGTCCAAGAGAAAAAGTAAAACTCTCTAAATTCCTCTTGCAAAACTCATGGGTGTGACCTTGGTCCAGCCTGACTTTATCACAGTGGCCAGTTGGATGAAGTTCTTGTAGTTCTCTGATTATTCACACTATTATAATATCATATTATACATCCATATTTGGAGCCGAGGTTGTGTCATCCCAAGGGAATCTGAGGGTATATGTGAGTGAACAAAGGCTAAGTTCTCCCAAAGAAGGATATGGTGAGCAAAAGAAAGCAGATGATATCCCCCAAGGGAACTACGCTTCCTTTAATAGATATTTGTTGATTATAACATACTGGAGATACAGAGGGGATTCCTTCACTGAACTCCTCTCACTAGGTGGGCTTAGTCAAGTGGGCAGGACTAGTCTTTGGAAATTTCTATATAAAGTGGTGGAGATCTGAAGTTCTGAGGGAGCCAAGGGGAGTGTGTAGCTAAGTCAGACTTGGCAATATGAAGAAGAAACACCGGAGGTGGCGAGTGAGCTGAACCTAGAGGGTGAGTGGGAGTTTAATGAGTGGTAGACATAGCGGGAGTGTGTCGGGGTTCCCTGTGGGCCCTGATCTGGGTTGGGGGTCAGCAGGGGAGATGACACTGGGGAAATAATGGCACTTTGCACCAACTTACTGTATCAAGTCTGGGTAGCCTGGAGAGGCGTACATTGACTCGCACACCAAGTGGAGGTTGAGGTAGCACAGCAGCCCTCTGACCCTCAGAAACCTTTTATTGATCTTTAATACAAAGTGTGCATACAAAATGCAAAGGTGCCAATATAGGATTAAAAGAATCCCAGCCCCCCAAGAAGATTCGGTAAAAGGGCAAATGGGTGGGTAGTTGGGAACGTAGGATAGTGAGCTGTCAAGAATGACCCATAATGCACTTAGAAAGGGAGAAGGGAAAACAGGTTTCCTCTCTGCAAGGGCAGGTAAACCAGCTTCCCTAATCTAACTTCCAATCAGGAGTTTAAAGGGCTTAGCTCAACCTCTCTGCTGATTCTCCACCAGGGATGGGCTTGATGATGTTATGCTGTCTGGGAGCCTTCAAGTTCCTTTCAACTTCAGTGGTCTTAATAAGAAGCCCCCAGGGACAGCCCACCTGCATGCTTTGCTTTACCCTGGATGGGGGCACCCCACAGAGAGAGCAACCTGTCTGCCTCTCACAGGAGAGCGAATCTAGGAAGAGGAACTTACTTTTAAGGAGCAAGTAAGTGAGAATATTATCTTATTATATGATAGCTGGCATCTATATTATGATCAAAATAAAATTTTCAAGTAAGTGCCTTGAGGAGAAATTCCTGACTCAGTAAAACTTGAGTTGTTTGTCCATTTTTGGTTGGGAGATAGTACAACATAACCTAGATAACTCAATTTTTGTTAAACTGAACTGTGTTTAGTTCAGGAAAGTCCTGTAGTAGGAATGAAGATGTTTTTTTCAGATCAAGTTGTTAAAATAAAACGTTAGGAAGCTCTAAAAGGCGATTACAGTGATGTTTAACACTTCTTATTGAAGGGAAAAAATAATATGGCAGCAATTCAGAAAAGGCATGCTTAAAATTCAGAGAAATGTAGAAACACTAAAAGTTATACGTGAAACAGTTCTCTGTAGATTTTGGTTGTTTTTAAAGATGACAAGGATAAGTATTGCATTAATGTGTTGATACTAGTGTTTTAGGTTCTTGGTCTCAGGGATTTGAAGAATGAATCCACAGACCACAGGATCAGTGGTAAAACAGGGTTTATTCACAGAAACAAAACTTATAACTTACAAAAAAACCAAAGCGCCTGGCAGAGAGAACCCAGGAAGGGAACAAGCTCTCCTGGTCCCTCTTCAAGGTCTGTCTTTGGGCTCTCTGCTCAGGGGTTTGTATAGTCACAGGGGGTTGCCTGAACACAATGTTGACTGTTAGGGTGTGGGTCTTTTCAGTTACAGCCAGTTGTCCAATCAGCAGCAAGGTGCTGGAACTCTCAGGCCCTGGAACTCACATGAGGAGATAGCAAGGGGCTAGTGTTTCCCCCCCGGTGTCTGGCCCTTTCAGCAAGCTGGTTCCTTCTGCCACCCAACATCAACACCTCCAGGGCTAAGGCGGCAGGTCGTGGTGCCACCTGTCCTGCATCAGTGTCATTGGTGATGATTCAAGTGTGGAATATTTTGAATAAGATATTGGTTGAAAATGTAAAAACAAAGGGTTTTAAGTATTTTGGGGTGAGATGAAGTAATGAGGGGTCAGGAAAGAGACTATGTGATAAAGTAGCACAATAGGAAAACATAAGAGGGAAAACAACAATGTATTATCATTCCCCATGATGAATAAAGCTGAGTACTGAATGTGAATGGTCCTAATGCACCACGGAAAACACATAGACTGACTGAATGGCTGTAAACAGCACAGTATATGGTATCTCTAAGAAAAACATCTGACTTGCAAGGAATCATAACAGACTCAAGGCAAAGGGAAGGAAAAAAGCATTCCATGCAAATAGAAACCAAAGGTGAGTGGGTGCAGCCATTCTCCTATCAGATAAAATAAACATAAAATCAATAACGGTAAAAAGAACAAAACTAAAAATGGTTCATATATAGTGATAATGGGAGCAATTCAACAAGAAGATATAACAATCCTAAGCATATATGCACTTAATACAGGACCTCCCAGATTCATAAAACAATTTCTATTAGATCTAAGGAAAAGAATAAATAGCATCTTCATAATTATCAGGGATTTCAATACCCCATTGATAGAACTTGACAGATTATTGAAGCTAAAAATCAATAAAGAAACACTGGACTGAAATGAGACTCCAGAATAAATGGATCATTAGCAAATGGGACATTTTCTAAGACTTAGGCTGCAAAATGAGTTTAGTAAAGTAAAAAAAAAATCAAAATTGCACCATGTATCTTCTCAGGCCATAGAAATCAATCCCAAGAAAAACATACAAATCTGTACAAAATCATAGAAATTAAACAACCTGCTGCTGAATGATTCTTTAGTGGATGATGAAATTAAGATGGAAATCTAAAGATTTCTTTAAGTGAATGACAAAGGGGACACAAACTTTCAAAATCTATGGGATACAGAAAAAGCAGTCCTAGGAAGAAAGTTTATAGTCCTAACTGCCTACATCAAAAAGATTGCAAATTAACAAACTAATGTCACATCTAAAGGAACTAGAAAAATCAGAGCAAGCCAAACCCAAAGCCAACAGAAAGAAAAGAAATAAAGCTCAGATCAGAACTAAATGATATGGAAACCATACAAAATAATGCAAAGATCAATGAAACCAAAAAGTTGGTTCTTTGAAAAGACAAAATTGATAGACCACTAGCCAGATTAAACAGATAGAAGACAAAGGATTCAAATGAGTTCAATCAGAAATGACAAAGGAGACATTACAATCGATACCACAAAAATACAAAATACCATTTGTGAATATTACAAAAACCTTTATGCACACAAACTAGAAAAACTAGACTAGAGGAAATGGATGAATTCCTGGAAACACAACCTCCCAAGTCTGAATCAGAAAGAAACAGAAATCCTGAACAGACCAATAATGAGCAGAAATTTTGAATCAGTAATAATAAAAAAATTCGACCAAAAGTGAAGAGCCCTGACCATTCAGATTTACAGCTGAATTTTACTAGATCTACAACAAAGAACTGTGGCCTGTTCCATAGAAATTATTCTATAACATTTAGTAAGAGGGAATCCTTCCTAATTCATTTTATAAGTTTGGTATCATCCTGATACCAAAGCCAGGAAAGGACTCTTCAACAAAAAAGAAAACTACTGCCCAATATCCCTAATGATAATAGATGCAAAAATGTTCAACAGAATACTAGCAAACTGAATTCAACAGCACATCAAAAAGATGGTTCACCATGACAAAGTGGATTTCATCCCAGGGATGCAAGGATGGTTCAACATATGCAAATTAATGAATGTGATTCACATTAGGCTGGCAGCTGTGGCTCACATCTGTAATCTTAGCACTCTGGAAGGCTAAGGGGGGTGGATTACTTGAGCTCAAGACTTCAGACCAGCTTGAGCAAGAGTGAGACCTTGTGTCTATTAAAAAAAGAAGAAAAAAAGCAAAAAAGAAAAAACTGAGGCAGAAGGATCACTTCAGCCAAGGAGTTTGAGGTTATTGTGAGCTACGATAGTACCACAGCATTCTACCCAGGGCAACAGAGTGAGACTTTGTCTAAACAAACAAATAAATAAATGGGCTTCACCACATAAACAAAACCAAAACCATGTGATTATATTAACAAATGCAAAAAAAAAAAAAACCAAGAAACCCCCCAAAATACTCCCCAGCATTTGATAAATCCAACACCCTTTCATGATTAAAAACCCTCAACAAACTAGGCATAAAAGGAGCACAAATCAAAATTATAAAAGCTATATATGACAAATCCACAGCCAACATCATACAAAATAGGGAAGAGTTGAAAGCATTTCCCTTAATAACTGAACAAGATGAGCATTCCCACTGTCGCCACTTCTATTCAACATAGCAGTGCAAGTCCTAGCCAGAGCAGTCAGGCATGAGAAAGAAGTAAATTTCCTCCAAATCAGGAAAGAGGAGGTCAAATTATCCCTATTTACTGATGACATCATCTTAAACTTAGAAAACCCTAAAGACTCCTCGAATGGATAAATAAATTCAACAAAATCTCAGGTTACAAAATCAAAGTATACAAATCAGTATCATTTCTATATGCTAATAATAGTCTAGCTGACAGACCAAGGGCAATACCATTTGTAATAGCTACAAATAAAATAAACTATCTAGGGATATAGATAAGCAAGGAGGTGAAAAATTTCTATAAGGAGACTTACAAAACACTGATGGAAGAAATCATAGGTGACACTAACAAATGAAAATATATCCCATGCTCATGGATTGGTGAAATCAATATTGCTAAAATGTACATTATGCCTTAAGTGATTCACTGATTCAGTGTACTCCAAACTATATCCCCCAGCCCAAGATGCCAAAATCTTTACTGTGGTTTCTAGGAGCTTTCTGTGTAGCTTCTGAGATTTTCATCTTCTGCAGCTTCAGTGATAAAAAAGTGAATTGAAGAGAAATTTGCTGAGTATTAGGTGCATTACTCTGCCCCTCTTTTTTTGTTTTGTCTTTTTTTAATTTTTAATTTCAGAATATCACAGGGATACAAACATGTTGGTTACATAAATTGCTTTTGTACAGTTTGAGTCAGAGTATAAGCGTGCCTATCACTTGGGAGTATTTGGGAGTCTTGATTCTAGTTTTTGCCTCCACAGCCCCCTTGAGGTTTCTGCAGGTTCCAGGGGCTTTGGTTCCTCTTAGTGCTTCTTAACCTCTAACCTAGTTGCAAACATTGGGAAGTATTCAGAGGGAAAAAGCAGCTCACAGATGCTGTCTACATTTTTGGCTTCTCTTGCCCCAAGATTGTTGACATATTAAGTCTTGGCTGCCTAGGGCAGCTCTCCAATACCTTCAAATCGATTTTGTTTCTATTTTATTCATTATTTTCCTAATTGTTGTCAAAGAAGCATCAGTCTACCACAAATTGCTCCACTAGCCATGCGTAGAAATCCTCCATTAGCTTTTTGTGTGAGAAAGAAAATGGGCTAAATGTGTTTTGCTAGTTGATGGGTATAAAAATGCCTATATATTTCAACTTGGCATATGATTGATAGTTTGGTAAAATGCAGAATTCTGGATTGCAAATGTCTTTCCTTTGGAATTTTAAGGATTCCATTATCTTTATTTTTCCTGATTATTGCTGGGATGTATGAAACCATGCTTACTCCAAAACTTCTGTACATGACTTATTTGTTCTTCTTGGAAATTTCTAGAATATTTTTCTTTGTCCTACTGTTTTAATATTTTAGAAATGTGTTCTATGTGAGTCTGTTTATTCTCATCCATTTTGAGTTATTCCTCTGGCTTTTTACCTGATTTTCACTATTCTCTTTAGGGGAATTAGTTATTTGGCAGTTATCATACAGAAGGAATAGAAATAAATTTGTTCAATTTGCCATATTTACCAGGAATTCTTGAATATTTCTTAAAGTTTGTATATATTTTTTATGTTCTTCATGTCTTAGATATTTGATCATAATTTATGGCTTTTTTAGTATAATAAAGCTAACTAGGCCTATGGTACTTTTTCTACCTTTTTATTTTTTCCTTTTTTCCCTGCCATATCTTCAGTTGATTCCCTTGAATTTTCTACATGTACCATTTTAACGATTAAAAAATTGTCCATCTTTCTCACTATTTCTGTTGTTATTTTGTTTTCTTGGTAAATTGCATTGATTAATTCTGAATAAAAGGTTAAATTCTAGTAATGCTAGCGGACATTTTTGTCATACTTCTTTTAGTGAGTATAACTTAAGAGTTTTGTTATTAAACATGATTTATTGTACTTTCTAAGGCACTTATTTTTAAGAATGCGTTAAATTGTGCAAATGCAGTCTCAATATTTATGGAAATTATCTCTATTTTTCTTTCAACCATTATTATGGAAGATAATAAGCAATATAGTCTCTCTTATTAAAATATCTGGGAATTCCTGGGATGAATCATTTTTGAATGTAGTGCATTCCTTGTTTAAATAGTCTTAATTCTGTTGACAAACGCTTTAATACTTTTGTATATGTAATTTTCAGTAATTTGGCCCATAGTATTTATCTGGGACGATCAATGTCAGATTTGGATGTCTGAGTAATATCCTCTTACATATAACTGGAAAGCTTGCTTACCTTCTCTTTGGCCTTGAAAAATAAAACTTTTTCATTGCTTTGTAAACTTAAGATATTATGGTTTACAAAGAATTAGGTAAGACAAAGAAATTCTCACATTCTATTTGGCTTCATCTCTTATCTCTGTTCCCTGCCCCCACATCTCTTAACTTCTGTCATCTGTATTTATAATTGAAAGGATAATATTTATGGTTTGTAAGTTTTCTGAAGATTGAAGAATTAAAAATCAATAAACGGCTTAAAACATTAAGTTTATGTAAATATTATTCTCTAGAAGACCAAGCAACCAGTGAGCCAATTATTAAGAAATTATTTTAGATTTTTTTTTTTTTTTTTGAGACAGAGTCTCACTATGTTGCTCTGGGTAGAGTGCCATGGTGTCATGGTGTCACAGCTTACAGCAACCTCACACTCTTGGGGTTAAGCGATTCTCTTGTCTCAGCCTCCCAAGTAGCTGGGACTATAGGCACCCATCATAGTGCCTGGCTATTTTTTGTTGCAGTTGTCAGTATTGTTTAGCTGGCCTAGGCTGGGTTTGAACCCGTCATCCTTGCTGTATGTGGCTAGCACCGTAACCACTGTGCTACAGGTGCCAAGCCTAAGAAATTATTTTAAACATTTTTTTTTAAAATCCCCTTGTGATGTTTTGGCTGAAAATAAAAAATGAAAAAGAAAAAAAAAAGATTATGTCATCCTCTGTCACCCAATCTGTGTTACCCACTGTACACTCTTCTAATTACGAAAGTTAAATTTTTTTTCTCCCAAAATTCCTCACAATCTTGTCATATTCTTATTTGCTTAAAATATGTAATTTGGTCTTATAAGAATTCTTTCCCATTTGTGAGACTACATTATCTTTATTTGTATTTACATGTTTATATATGTACTTTTTATTTACGTATATGACCTGGATGTATTCCTCTGTGAAACTGCCCATATTGGGCTCCTTCTCAATCAGAATGACCCTACTATGATCAGTGCCCTGGGGAAAGGTAGGGAGAGGCCTTATCAAAGCTTCCATCTTATCCCTGCCTTCTGACAACCTCTGAAATGTCCATTTCTAATATTTTACTCCGACTGCCGTCTCTTTTCACTGTGAAACTCTGGCTCTAGTGCCCTCACTACTGTATTTCTTAGCCTTTCAATCCAGTGGTTTCTCCCATCCCCAGTTTCCTTTTCATTTCAGTTAGATGGCGCGAGTCATCACTGCATTTACTCCTTAAAAATAACTTCTGCCTTCTTACCTCTCTCTCCCTCCAGTGCACTCACCTGGTAAAAACCTTTCTCTGGGCTGAGCCTAATTTAATCTAATCCTTTGGAGCCAAAATTGCTTCATAAAATTCATGCAACTCTGCTGATTTGTTTCACTTCAAATTCAAAAACAAATAAAACTTAAATGGACACTTTCTATTGCCCCCAAATCCTACCATATTGCATTTAACTATGAAAGACTAGCGAACCAGTAATTTCACCCAGATGTATCATTATGTTGATAGTTTCAGAAATTCTGCTCATCTGGAATTCAACTCTCTGCCAGTGATTTCTCCTATTTGCTGCTTCTAATGCTGATACGATTTTTTCCATCACATTGCCCACTTCCCTCGTCTCAGTATGTTGTCTTTCCAGCACATCTTTTGCGTTTTCTTTAATTTACGTGAGAATAGAAAGGAGCTGTTGTCTAAAATAGTCTTTGATTTATAGAACTAAATCTTCAAATATGTAGTCTTCATTTTATGCCTGGATGTTTGTTGTTATTGTTGTGTGCTTTGATTTAAAAAAAAAAAACAAACTGTAAGCCTCTGCAGAATCGTTTTTATTTAATTATAGGAAATAGTTTATCTAATCCTGAAGATTTGCCCCAAAATGAAACAGGATTTTCCTGAGACCACTTGCCTGCCTATCTTGGCTCTATGTAGAGTGTCTCTCAGAAGTTAGAACGAAGGTTTATATTTTCAGTTAGGCCGGGCCACTGCTGTGGTTGAGCAGCTTGAGCATTGCACTGGGAAGGGCAGCTGTGAGCACCACTGGGGATTGGAAAGGCAGCCTGTGTTCTACTCCATGCGTTTTTGTGCCCACGTGCAGAGTGTCATTTTTCTAGAGGAAGGGGTTCCCTTTTGCTGGCTACGTGCCCACTGAGTAATCTACCTTCTGCGAAACATGAGTAACCAGAAGAGACATTTCCATGATCCCATAAATGCCCGACCTACCTACATTTCTATGCATAGACCCCCTATACCCACCTGCCTTCTCTTCTGAGCCTCTCATGCTCCTAAGACCAGTTCTTTCCAAATACCATCCAGTGATTTTCCTCTTTCTCCTGCATTATAAATTATCTCCTATCTCTAACAATCCTATGTGCCTATAAACTTGGAATTTCTTCCATCTAAATAAATAGTTCTTTTGCCTCTATGTGCTTCTTCAGCTCCTAGACCGTTTCTCTGCTCTACAGTCAGCAAAACCCCTCAGCAGAGCGGTAGAACACCCTTCCCTCAGAGTCCATCAGCTTGGAGAGCTCCCTCACATTCTTTAGACCTCACTTAAATTCATCAGAATTGACTTTCTCGGCCAAAAGCATCCCTGACCACCCACTTTTGAGATCCATGTCCCCTCCTTCTGGGTACTCCTTATCTCCGTTCCCCAAATTAGTTTTCTCCGTAGCATTCTAACTATCTGATATATTATAAATATTCTTTAGTTTCAGCTGGGAGGCATAGAACTAGATCAAATTTTATACATTGGCATTTTCTAGAGCATGCTCTCACACCGTTATGTCAGCCAGATTAAAAGGGTTACCTTGTCACAGAGACAAATTTATGATTAAGGTAATGAAGTTTGAGCTTCAGGGCCCTTTCTTGCCTGCACTACAAGTGAGAACGCTGGGAGTTGCTGAGTGATAGAGCGTTCTAGTTAGGAGGAGAAAAAAGGTTATCACTGGGAAGAATTTCTATGGAGGAATCTCTAATATATTATCCACAGAGAGCTCTGAAGCAAAAGAGACCTGGGTCTCTAAGAGCTTTCGGGTGATTTCTAAATAAATATATACTAGGCCTTTAACTTTATATTAAATTACATTAATGAATTATTATTTTTTTCATAATGAAGCCTCCCAAACTGTAGGTTACAGAGCCACAAAATCTAGATTCACTACTGCTTGGTCCAATAAGAGCTACACAAGGTGAGACGGGTTTTTGTGACATGGAACTCTGGACGTGCTTACCATGCATATCTGCAATGTAAATCTTTTAGAGGGGCGTGGAACAAGCACTATGTCCCAAAGGTGTGTGTCCTTTTTCCCATAGAGCCTCTTAAGCCATTGGTATTCTGTGGAACATACTTTGGAAAGTGCTGCTCTGGAAACTGACCTACTCCCTCTCCTTTCTGTCCCGTTCCCATCAAAAAGGGAGACCTCGTCTTACCTTGTTCTTAGCAGTTTCAGCGAGTCTCTCGACTAGAGTGTCATTTCAAAATAAATTTTTATCAGATAAAAATATAAAGTAGATTCCTTCTGAGATTGACTGAACACCCAAGTTTAGCGTGACTATGAAATAAGAAGAAAAATAATTAACCTTAAACACAATCTAACCTGCCTACCACAGTCACCATTTAAAAACTTAGCAATCTTCCATTGAAGGAGAATAGAATTGCTTTTCTGAAAACACGAGTACCTGTGCCATGATATTTTCCGACTTCATCCGTATTTTCAAATGCCACCATCCTACGGGGACCTGGAAGTAAGTAAAACTTAAATGATATCTGTGAGACATTTCCATGTAATTGTCAACAGGAAGCTCAAGCAGTAGTTTAAAAATAGCTTCAAAATGTTTTAAGTTACTAAATATAAAACAGAACTATGACTTTTTATTGCAGAATTAAACTGTGTAAGACTCATTCTACATAGTTGACAATAGATTAAACAGTTCGAAAATCCATGTTAGAAGGAAAAAAAATATCCCCAATGGTTGAAGTGCAATCTCACTTTACCTCAGGTAGCATTTTAAGCAATACTATTAGTGGGAAGCTGAGTGGCGAACATGTGTGTATGTTTATTAGTGAGAAGTATGTTTCTCTTTGTGTTGGGCTTTCTTCTAATATACCATATATTTTTTAAAACTTTTTATTTGAGTTCTATCGCATTTATAGCATCTTCATTCACAAGATTACTCACTTCCCTAGCTCAGATTTCATGGCATCTAACAACTATAATTATACTTTGCAAGTGCTGTACCAATCCTCAGTATTATATTCACTGGCAAAGATATTAGCTGCTTTCAAAAATGCTGAAAAGCTCTTAGAAGTTTCATTTGTGAAGATGGGCTGTACTTAATTTTGATGACAGTTATCTTGTTCATAACCGTACTAAAAAGATCAGTCTCATTAAAAGTGTATTACAATTGGCAAACCTAAATATGATGGACTAAATCCTACCATCAAATTTGTCGAAATGGTCTTAGGTAGGAGTTATCTGGAGTTTTAAGAACAGAAGTGATGAAAATGAAATTTTCTCAGTTTTTAGATAAATATTGTTCAAGAGTTATAGAGAGGGGGAAATGTATCCTGGTTTGCCTGGCACAGCCCCAGTTTTTGCCCACTGCTTTAGCTTAATTATTAGTGGCACCACCCTTCGGTCTCAAATATGTACTGGTATGGATGATCAATTATATGGAAACCCTATTTATTGATTGTCTGTTAAGAGCCCACTTCATCTGGAATGATTTGATTTAAGTCATTAAAATTTTTCATTCTTCTGTCTTCTTTTAATACCTATTATACTATGAGGCTTGGATGAATTCGTAATAATGACTTAAATATATACATATATAATATATAAAGAGTCAGTTTTGGGTTATACATAAATATGTATATCCTTAAAATGTTATAAAGTATGTTAAACCACTAACCAGATGACTGCATGTTATTTTAACACACTGTCTCACCTTCACACATCAGATGGTCTGTTATATATACTATATTTTTCCTATTCTATGTCCCTGGATTTTGGGGCAACTGTATCAATAAATAAAATCTCTTGCTCTCTAAATCAAGGAAAAGCTGCATATATAACACTTGCAAAAACATCTAAGAAAAGCATCATTTACATAGAAATTTAAATCATGAAATTATTGTCTTTTCTTAATCCAAATTTGACCTTGATAATGTATCAGCATTATCAGAAATACTGGGATGGAGACTGGTAAACGGTTTACTATTTGCAGTATTGCAAAGTAACTTCTTGGACTGACGGTGATAGATGTTTTAGTGTTAGATGTCACTTTGAAACATTTTCCACCCATTTATGCATTTGTCAGATATAGAATATAAAATATAATATTTACTTAGTTCCTATTCCTACCAACCATTTAACTAATCCCTAATAATATTCAAAGCACCTCCCAACAGGAGATTTTATATATGTAATACATGATGCATTTGTTATTCATTGTTGTATAACACATCACTCCTCAGAGTTAGTTGGCCCAAACAATAAACTACTATTCTTATTATTTTCTTCTATATATGTGCACAGCTTGAGTGAGCACTGATATTTCTTTTCTTTTTTTTTTTTTTTTTAAAGCCTAGGCATGTGAAGCCGTGAGGGAGGAAGATAAAGAAATCCGTAACTGCCTATGATCAATGGGTTGTAAATATCAGTGCACTTGGACAAACTATGTTTATGTCCCAGTTTCTATGGGTCAGGAATTCAGGAGTGGCTTAACTTGGTGGTTCTGGCTAAGTGTCCCTCAAGAGGATACAGTCAAGCTGCATGCCAGGGCTAAGGGTCATCTGAAGGCTTGATGAAGGTCCATCTCTAAGATGGCTTGCTTGCATAGCTTCTGGCAGGAGGCCTCAGTCCCTTGCTGGTTCCTGGCCATAGCTCTTTGTTCTCTGCCATGAGACCTCTTCAGAGGGCTGCTGGGCTGTCTTCATGAAAGGTCAGCAGGCGTTCCCCAGAGTGAGTGACCCAGGGGCGCCAAGAAGGATGATGCGATGCTTTTGGTACTTACACTCAAAAGTTACACATCACTCCTGCCATATTTTGTTTATTAAAAGCAAGTCGGGAAGTCTCCTGTACCCTCTAAGGGAAGAGGATTGATCTCCACCTCTTGACCAGAGGAGTACCGATGAATTTGTGGATGTATTTTAAAACCACAGCACATGGTGAAAATGTAGGAGGCAAGTAGTGTAAAATGGAAACATTGTAAATTATAAAGCTTCTGCTGAGAGAAATCAAATAGCTAAACAAATGGAAAGACAAACCATTCAGAGACTGGAGACTCAATACTGTTAAGATGTTAATTTACTCCAAATTGATCAATAGAGTCAATGCTATCGTAATAAAAATTGAGCCATCTTTCCAAAAATTGACAAGATGATTCCTAAATTATTCTAGAAATGCCAAGGGCTTAGAACAGCAAGACATTCTTGAAGAAAAAGAACAAAATTAGAGAAATTACACCAACAAATTTCCAGGTTTACTATGAAGTTATAAGAAGTAAAACAAGAGTGTTTTTGACATAGACAAATGACCCAATGAAATGGAACAGAAAGTCTAGAAAGAGACACATGATTTTTGCTAAAAGTTACTTGATTTTCAGAAAAAGGGCCAAGCAATTTAAAGGGCGAAATCCTAAACTGGAAACAAGACAGTAACAGAATCAATAAACAAACTGGGGGATTATTATACTCTGCAATAAAAGGAATGAAGTACTTAAATGTGCAAAAACGTGAATGAATCTTTAAAACGTCTTGCTGAGCAAAGAACACAGGTGCAAATAAATACATATATATGTTCTCATTTCTATGAAGTTAAGAACAGGCAAAACTAATCTATAGAAAAAGAAATGAGAATAGTTGTTACTGGTGGGGGCCAGTATGGTCAGAGAAAGGCAGGGAATAAGGAAACTTCCTGGGGTAATGGAAACGTTTGTGTCATGACATGGTGCTGACGTGTGTATATGCATAAGTAAAAACACACTGAGCTTTGCATGTAACATTTGCTCACTTTTCTGCTGTCTGTAAGTTTTTCCTTACATTAATTAAAAAAACATAAAACAGAACAAAGCAAAAACCTTGCAGTTTCTACCAGGGCGCTGAAATGCTATAGACTGTGTACATGAAAGGGATGTGTCAGGTCAATATACCAACAAACAAACCAACAAACAAAAGTTTAAGACAGTTTCACAACTTTTGGAGTCCTCAGTAAAATCAAGGCAAAATGTGTTTTCTGGTAGAGAAGAAACTCTACTCTCCTTATCTGGTAGATCACAGGATGTGAATGTTTACCTCCAATCAAGGATGGGCCACATAGGAGAGAGAACTGCCTTGCCATGTTTTTACTTCCCACCGGAGGCAGCAGCAAGAGCCCAGTGATGGGGTTCTATGTTTGCAGAGGAGGACCAGAAGGCCAGAGTCTGAGGGCGTGGCCGACTGAGGGCGTGGCCCACGTGATGGGAAGTCTAGACACAAGATTGACGCAATGTCGGGAAAGGAAGAGCCAGCTTTAAACGTTAGCCAGGTTTATGAGAATGATCTTTCGTGCCATATTTTTACTTCCCTACGTTCTTTGATGGGTGGTTCATGGCACAGGAGGAGATGCAGAAGGAAAGCAATGGGGAGGAAGAGAAATATCCCATCTCTTCTCTATAGTATGAGACAGCCTGATGCAGGGAAGTCTTAGTTTTGAGTGAAGATTAACATGTTGCTTAATATTTGGAATTTGGCACTTTGATTTCAGAATTGAGACTAAGGTTTGTGTTTTTTAAAATGACTCTAGGACTATTATCTAAAAGCAGAGAAGTCACAGAGCCAGCCAAGTTTTCATTCTATGAAGGACAAAATTTCCTCCTTGAATATAGTTTGTGGGGGAGAGGAAAATAAAAATAAAACAGTATATTCATTATATCCCCCACGTGTCTTCCAACTCCTAGCCATGTTAATATTGCATGGGGTTAAGGTGTATTATTTTTTAAAGAATATATGTGTATGTTCTCTCAGTTTTAAAAAAGGGAATACAATATCGATTCTGGAACTTATACAGCATTGGGTCTATTTAATTATATAGCCTCCTTTTTCAATCAGTAATATGGAGAAAGCTAAGAAAGGAATCATTATCAAATTCACAGAAAATAAAATACTCAGAGGAATAGCACATAGAGTGTGTTTTTTGAATTAATTCTAGTTTAAAAAAAAAACAAATCAAGGGTGGTGCCTTTGGCTCAGTGAGTAGGGCACTGGCCCCATATACTGAGGGTAGCAGGTTCAAACTCAGCCCTGGCCAAACTGCAACAAAAGAATAGCAGGATCTTGTGATGGACACCTGTAGTCCCAGCTACTCAGGAGGCTGAGGCAAGAGAATCGCCTAAGCCCAGGAGTTGGAGGTTGGTGTGAGCTGTGACACCACAGCACTCTACCAAGGGTGACAGGGTGAGACTCTGTTTCTACGTAAATAAATAAATAAATAAATAAATAAAACCTTTAAACAAACAAACAACAACAAAACAAATGAAGAGTGGTATGAGTGATGGTGGTAGAATGTGCATTGTTGTTACCTTGATTTCATTTCCTCTCCAGAAATGTTTCCTAAATCATCTGCCCAATTCCCACCATTCTTTGTTGTGAATGACTAGACTGGGTCACAGCATGTTAATCCAGATCACAGGATCTTATAATGTTGATCAGATCACACCTGGATTACACATTGCTTTGTATTCCAGAGTATTACCCATTTAAAAATATCCCACTGAGCATGATGAGAATGATGATATATCTGAGAGTTGAACTGAACTTGGATATTTGGCCCAGAGACACTTAAAAGAGATAAGCTAGTGCTACTAACGTTTTGAAATAGACATGAAATAGAATCTGTCTTTGTCACTTTAGAAGCAAAAGAATTTTCAGAAAAGGCTATTTCCGCTTCCTAACAATTAGAGCGATTAAGAGATTGTTCTTCTCTGTGGGTTGCTGTGATCTTTGTCACTGAAAATATTCAACCAGAGTTAATTACCACTTTTCATAAAGCTTATAAACGGGACAAGGAGATTTATTGATTGAAATTCATCTGAATTTCCTCATGATAGTAGATATGGCTCTGTGGGCATGTCAATTTCCTTTCTGAGTTGCCAACAACAAAGTTACGTAAAGTTTAGAATATGTAAAAAATAGGAAGAAGAGAAATTTTTTATTTTAATTTATTTTATTTATTTCAGGTTAACGTGAGAGTACAAACAACTAGGTTACAATGTTTGTGTTTATTAGGTAGAGTCCCTCTTGTAGTTGTGTCTCACACCTAAGAAGTGTGCCATATACTTTTACATCATGCCCATTAGGTGGGAGCGTGCCAATCCCCTCCCCTTCCCTCTTCCCTCCTTCCTCATTTCCCCTCCCCCTAACTTGAATTGAATTGAATTTTTCTCTTGTATGGGTGTGTATTAGATCATCTGGTGGCTTCATATTAGTATTGCGTACATTGGATATTTGCTTTTCCGTATTCCATGGAATACTATTCAACCATAAAAAGATGGTAACTTCACATCTCTTATATTAACCTGAATGGAGCTGAATCACATTCTTCTCAGTAAAGTATCATAAGAATGGAACAATAAGAAGAGAAATTTTTAACATAGGAATACCACTCATTTATCTATGTGAAAATTTTCTGTTACATAGTTTTAATCATAATTCTGTACAGCAAACAGTGTTTATTATTTCTGGGTTTTTAACTACCATCATAAGTTAAGTGGTTTTCTTGCTGTTGCTAATTATTTGAACATATTTTTATGGACAGTATATTTTTCATGTCGGTGTTCTAAAATTTGTTAAATTCTTTTCCACCAGAAAATTTATTGTTTCCAGAAATGTACTATTATAATAATATCACACTAAGCAACTTTGTTTATAAAGGTTTCTTTTCTGTGTGTGCATGTTTCTTATTTTATTATTTTGCCTCTTGATAGATTTCCATAAGTAATTATTATGTTAAAGGGATTTAGACTTGTGAGACTTAAAACACACTGTCAACTTGCTGTATAGAGTTTTCTAATTTTCCCTGCCGTCAGCAATGTAAGAGAGTGAGGTTGTCATGTAGCCCTCCTGAGCTTTCACTATTCATGTTTGCATGGATTTCATTACATATGACTAAGCATTCTCCCATAGATCTGTCATCAAGCTAGTTTTCAAATTATGTGTTTATAACTTTGGATGGTTCATTTGAAGTCTTAGTGTTGGATATAGACTATCATGTGCTATAATGATCGTGTTCTTTTTTTTTTTTTTTTTTGAGATGGAGCCCCAAGCTATCCCCCTCGGTAGAGTGCCATGGCATCACAGCTCATAGCAACCTCCAACTCCTGGGCTCAAGCGAGTCTCCTGCCTCCACCTCCCAAGTAGCTGGGACCACAGGTGCCCGCCACAATGCCCGGCCATTTTTTGGTTGCAGCCATTATTGTTGTTTGGCGGGCCCAGGCTGAGGATTTGAACCCACCACCTTAGGTGTACGTGGCTGGCGCCTTAGCCGATTGAGCCACAGGTGCCGAGCCATGATCGTGTTCTTGTGCGTGCAGTCCATGGGTCTTTAGTGGCTCTACATACTCCATGATATTATCATGGCCTTTTTTTTTTTTTTAGTATGTGCATATATGTTTTTTCCCTTTCACTTGACTGCCCCTAGCTTTCAACCAGTCCTCATGAAGGGTCTCATGAAAACAAAGGTTAAGAACCCTTAATATAAAGATAGTACTTGTTCGCATTTTTCTTGTAAATATTCAGTAAGTCCTTACTTAATATCAGTGATAGATTCTTAGAAACTATGAATTTAGATAAAACGACATGTAATGAAACCAATTTTACCCTAGGCTAACTGCCATATAAACAAGGATTAAGTTCCTGTGGCATATTTCTGGTTTCAAAGACATCACTAATCTTATGAATAACGACCAAAACACTTCTAATATTAAACACTGAATAAATGGGAATGATCCATACAGGTAAGAAAGATAAAAACAAGTAAGGTAATTATTTACCCAATGATTTTAGTTTGGGGTTGTAGGTGGCCAAAGCCTAGCCCAGTAGCTCAGAGCATAGGAGAGGGACCAGCTCTGAACAGGGTGCTGTTTTATCACTGAGTGTGGGCATGGGTGCACAAGACACACTCCCCCACCAATAGAGAAACACACACACACAGTCTCCGTCATGCACACTGGACCATTTCGACATGCCAAGGAACCTGATATGCACATTTCTTTGAGATCTGGGAGGAAACTGGTGTACCTGGAAAAAACCTACCCAGACAAGGGGAGAACGTACAACTCCACAGACATTGGCCCTAGCTGGGAATCAATTTTTTTTTCAACATAGCAAAATGATGTCAAATCAACCAACATTATTCAAGGACTTTCTGTATTCTACCATTATTTTCCTAATGATCTCTTTGCTTTTTAATTTCAACTAGGCTTATTTTGTTGGATTGTTTAAATGTGGCCTCATCTTTCCATCCTTTTCTGATGTCATCCATTGCTTCTGATATAAAAATGCTCTTGCTTCTCTGGAGAGTTAATACATATTTACTTTTATATTCTTCCAAATGGAAATGTACTCTCATACGTAAGTCATTTGAAGACGTGGAAACTGAGTGAATGCATTTTAACCAGCTTTCTAGTTAACATTTCTGTAACAATTCATTAAACGGTTCACCTAAAAATGCTCCACTTGTGCTTACGCTGTATGAGGAGGATCTGGAGTATTCTATTTTCAACCAAAATATCAGAAGTCTTATCCCTCGCTAATCCTGTTGTTAATACTTCGTACTTACTTTATCAGTGCCACCATTCCCTTCTGGAGTTCTAAGTCATGTTTTGCCAGATAAAATGAGTAACTTAATTTAATATTCTCCATTTTAAGAAAGGATATTTATAAAATTATTCATAAGAACCTAAAGAAAATATGATTCCTTTTCTTGCATTTTTTTGCCATCTAATTTCTGTTTAAGCGGTGATAGAGGGACTGCAGTGCATTTTAGCAACATGGACTCATCATTTTGAAAAGTTCTACATGTTATAATTAAGTGTATAATGAATGTGTCCAACAAAGAAGTTTGTCGGGTGTATCTGAGAACACTGTTCTCAGAACGTGCACTCTGGCGAGTGTATTGTGCCAATAGTCGTGTAGTTAGCATCACGGATACACTGATAGTGTATTAGGAGGCTATCCTTGGGAAAATGAAACTCTGTAGCTGAGGACGGCAAAAGCGAACATTTTGAAACAAGTTGGAGACACAATAAATGGTGCCAGTTTTGTACTTCGGCTGTCGGCACATTTTTATACCTGCTCAGGTGTCTATTCAGACCTCTGACCTGTTCTTTCCTCTTCTGATTCACAGGGGAGTCCATCTCTTCTCTATGAGGATCTGAGCTCCTAGAAGGAGGGGAAAATGGCTCTTCAAACTTATTGTGGTGCCTGCACCCCCCTCTGCAACAGTCAAATGATTTATTTCCTTAACATGGGTAGAAATTTAGAGGGAGCAGACCTGTAAGGAGAACTGCAGGTGTCCGTAATATCATCGAATTCTGAGACTCTGAAATAACCAATGAAAAGGCCATATTCAGGTGGGAACCTGAGACTGTACCGACACCCCTGACTCTTACCACAGAAACACTTCTCTCTTGCTAAATCCTCCACCATCCTGGCCCCACGGGATGAGTCAGGGATTTGTAGACAAGCTATGCTTTTCTGGGAGGAAATGCTCTGATTTTTGTCCACTCTGGAAGACTGGGGTTTAATTTACTAAGGGATTTCCTTCAGCAGTTGGTTGTTTCTTGCCTATTACAGCCCAGTATTGCCCTGGTTTAGTTTTTCAGCCCTGGTCTCCAGAGTCTCTGTGCCCAAATTACTATGTAGTCCTCTTAACCTCACTTTCCAGAGAAGGGAAAACTGAAATGCAGAGAGATTAAATGACTTGGCTAAGGTTAAAAAATGGGTCATCTTGAATGGGATATAGAAACCAATTTTTTTGATCATATTTCATAGGTTCGCTCCGTGTGACTATGCCATCTGCTCTGGACTGATTCAATCCTGCTTCTCGTCATCTTATTCTCTAGCAGGACTGGGCCATCGATCAGGTTCAGTGACAAGGAGGCCATTTGTTCTTCTGTGGAGGGCTGTCTTTTACTTCAATACTTCTCAGGTGTTTGTTTTTTTTTTTAAACCACTGACTTCATTTTGTTTTTTCACATTGCATTCTCAATTTTATGAACCTCTTCTCCCTGTAAAAAGTCTATCTATTTTGTTTTCTTTAGTTTTCTACATGACTGACCCATCTCTTAGCTTTATTTTTATCACTATATTTTAATTTTTTCTTTAAATTTATCTTCCATATGCACCTGTTTTACCCTTTCCATTCCCAGCAGGGCCTCACTCACTGCTAACTCACTTCCTTGGCTGGCTTAACTGATTCCCATCCGTCCTATATACCTCAAGACTGATCTTTTAAAACACACTTCTTATCATTTTGTTCTTCTCAGAGACGCACAACTCAGGATGATGGATACTAAAGGATGAACAGAGATATAGAATCATTTCAAACCCAGTTATGGCAGCATTCGTGATAGAAACAGTGATACTAATAATAACCCCCCCAAAGGGGAAGGAGCCTCTCACTGGGAGTGAAACCTCTGGTATGGAATGTGGCCCAGGTGGATGAGAGGTAGAAAGCAAAGAACCCAGGAAGAAGCAGCTAACTGGAAATGGAAACAACTCCAGCTTCATCCAAGTATTTCCCAAGATAAGCCTTGGCATGAGATGAGCATGAGAATAGTGGTTCTACAATGGCCAGCCAATCCTGCTAAGTCTTTCTCAGAGTCCCACAATGTCTCTTGAAGAATGTTCAATGAAGTGTTGCATCTTCACCAAAGCCCCTGATATTTAGGGACTAAAACCCCACAAACCACCTAAGAATGAAGTAATCGAGAGACCTGGGCATGGAACAGTGTGTCTTAGTTTGAGAAGTACTCATAAGCAGAGGGCTACAGGACGGGCTGGGATGGGGAGTGATTTAGGGATCTCAAGATACATCTTCCTAGCATATCAGAGAGTTGGATGCTGGGAGCAGGAGGGAAGCTGTCACAACACAGCAGTGTCACAATGGAAGAAAGCCCACTGGACACTGGGAACTGGGTCAATAGCACAGCGTCCTTTTATTGAGCTTTAGATTTGAGAAGGGGTTGGAACAAGCCCTGTGCACTGTGTGGACACAAATCATGCCACGAGTAAAAGTTTGAAAAATACAAAGTGGTAGGAGCATTTTCCCTCTATGAAGAGTAGACCAGAAATAATCATGAGACTTTGGACAAAGTACTATGAAAATAGGGTGAGGGAACATCATGTTATAGAGGCAGCAGGAGGGCAAACCCAAATCAACCTTCATGCAAACTGTGTGCCATTCTCTGCAGGATGCAAGAAGAAGGTTTCTGTGAAACAGGAGAAGCTTGTTGTAAAATAAAGATGAGAGATTTGGATGAAAAGGTACATGGATGAGATTAAAAAAATAGCAGTGGAGTGGGTGATGAAGGCAGAAATGACACCATGGAAATTATATCGCTGAGTTGAAGGATGAACTTGAGAGGATTGACCAAAGGGAGAGAATGAGACAAACACAGAATAATGGGACAGAAGGTGACATTGGATAAAGAGATGATCCTGGAGATGATTTTGTGTATTTCCAAATAAGTGATCAATATAAAATTACATCAATGTTTTTTATATTACCTAAATACCTGAATAAGCAAGTAGAAAAAAATCTGGATCTTTCAGAAGGAATAATTAAAAAAGAATCATGCTGAAAAGATCTTTGCGAATTTTTTTGGATGCCCGAAATATCCCTACTAACATTAAGCAAGTTACTTCAAAGAACGTAAACAGTAGGTTGACTTCAGATTTCTCCTCTGCTATACCGTCAAAAGATAATCAGTCCTATAATACTTACCAAAGATATTGAATATTTATAAATGACAGACATTGTCTGGCACTTTACAATCATTATTTGATTTCATCTTTATGACTATAAGGATCCTCTAAAAGAGAAAAACTACCGTACTAAGTAAGGCACACGGCCCAAGTGGCATATAGTGTGAAGCTGTGTGTAGAATGAACTTGGTATTGTTCTTGAGTTCCTTCTTTCTATTGACTACTCACATTCAATCTCTCATCAAATCCTTTGGCCTGCCTTCACAATGTATCTATAGAGTTCGTCATCTGCTTTCTACCGCCCTTGATACTTGTCTGGTTGAAACTACCATTACTTTGGTTTTATTTACTGAAATAGTCTCTGAGCAATATGACTTCAATGTACCTCTCAGTTGGCCTAAACTTTAGGTAGTCTTCTTTCTTATTTTAGGGTCCTGGCTCCCCCCTTTCGTTAGAACCTTTATTTACTTTAGAAAACTTGCAATTGTGAATCCTCTCTCTGCCCTTTTGAAATGTCAATCTTTAAAAACCTCTTGCCAGTTTTATAGCCCAGGAGTGTCATTTCTAAGAACTCTACATATAGGTGAGATCATGGAATATTTGTCTTTGAAATGTAGTCATCAAGGAAGGTCGTGCTCCTATTTCCCAGTTTCTGTAGTGGCACTGGAGCCCAAAGTTGTCAAACTATTATCTCCCGTCATGGAGCAGAAAGAAAGTTTACTTTTCCTTCCAGTAAATCCAATTAACAAACAGAGATGGCTTACAACCTCCAATTCACTTCAGCTTTTAAAACTGTGACTGCCATTTTTCTATTTTTTTTTTAGCAGAGTTGAGCTCAGACTAAGTTCTAAACTTTCCTATTCAATAGTCTTTTATTTTTGTGGTTGATGTATTAAAAGCTGTAGAGATTTAAACTATGTAACTTGATGTATTTGGAGATAAGTATATACCTATGAGACCATCATGTCTATCAAGCCCATACTCTTATTTTTCACCTCTCAAATATTTCTCCTGATTTCTCTTCCTTTTTTTGCTGTTGTTGTTTTCCTTCTGTGGTTGAAACACTTCAGATCTATTCTTTTAGCAAATGTTTAAGTATACAATAGAGCAAGGGTCCTCAGACTTCTTAAACAGGGGGCCAGTTCACTGTCCCTCAGACTGTTGGAGGGCTGGACTGTGGGCCCTGGGACGAGTTGGCTGCTAAGCAGGACAGGCAGCGGTGGCAATAATACCCGGTGGGCCGGATAAATGTCCTAGGCAGGCTGCATGTGGCCTGTGGGCCGTAGTTTGAGGACACCTGCAATAGAGTATTATTAATCAAAGGGCCTATGCAGCATAGTACATTTCCAGAATTTATTTATTTTTATTCATTGAAATTTGTACCCTTTGACCAATACCTCCCCACTTCTTCCTCTCAAACCCCTGATAATCACAATTCTACTCCTTGCTTCTATATGTTTGACTATTTTATATTCTACATAGAAGTGAGATCATGTAATATTTGTCTTTCTGTGTTCCGCTTATCACTCAGCATAATGGCCTTTAGGTTCGTCCATTTGTTCCAAATGGTTGGATTTTCTTATTGTTTATGAATGAATAATATTTTATTATATATACGTATGTGCGTGTATACATACATACATATATATATATATATATATATCACATTTTCCTTACATAGCTGTCAATAGATATTTAGGTAATTTCTATATCTTAGCTTTTCTGAATAGTACTGTAATGAATATGGGAATGCAGATATCTCTTCAAACTCCTGATTTCAATTCCTTTGGATATATCTACCCAGAATTGGGATTGCTGGATCAAATGGTAATTCTGGTTTTACATTTTTAAGGAACTTCCTTGTTGCTTTCCATAGTGTTTGCACCAATTTGCATTCCCACCAGCATCAGACAAGGGTTCTCCATTCTTCACACCCTCACCCACGTTGTCCTTTGTCTTTTGATAATAGTCCTCCTAACAGGTGAGGGTGACGTCTCATTGTGGTTTTGATTTGCATTTCCCTAGTAATCAGTGTTGTTGGGCACTTCTTCATATACTGGTCATATGTTTTATATTTTCATATGTTTTATATTTGGTACCAAAAGCACGGGCTGAAAAAGCAAAAACAGACAAGTGAGATTATAACAAATACAACAAGCTTTTGCATAGCAAATGGAAAAATTTGTAAAATGATGTGGGAAGTATTTGAAGGCCACATATCTTGTTGGGGTTAATATTCAAAATATATAAGGAATTCCTACAACTCAATAGCAAAATATCAAGTATCCCAATTGAAAATTTGCCAAAGGATTTGGGAAGACATTTCTCCAAAGTCTTACTGCCGTTGTACTGAATGAAGTCCTCCTTGACTGTTAACTTTGGTGGATATTTTGTTTTGACATCTCCTGACAGGTCTCCCTGCTTTTATCTACTTTGTCTTATCTCATTCTACTTTCAATTCAGAAGCCAGAGTGGTAAGATCACATCACCCAGTGCAGTGCCTGTAGCTCAGTGTGTAGGGCGATGGCCCTGTGTACCGAGAGTGGTGGGTTTGAACCTAGCCCCAGCCAAACTGCAACAAAAAAATTAGCTGGGAGTTGTGGTGGGTGCCTGTAGTCCCAGCTACTTGGGAGGCTGAGGCAAGAGAATCGTCTAAGCCCAAGAACTGGAGGTTTCTGTAAGCTGTGACGTCACAGTGCTCTACTGAGGGCAACAAAGTGAGACTGTCTCTAAATTAAAAAAAAAAATCACATCACCCCTGTAATTAAGACTATCCAATAGCTCCCAAATTTGATGAAAATAACAAAGTCAATTGCCCTTCATTGTCTTTCTGACATCATGATCTACCTTTCAAACTCCTGCATTCAACTGCCAACTACCTGGGCTTCTGTGCAATTCTTTCTTTTCCTTTCTTTCTCTCACTCTCTTCCCCCCTCCTCCCTCCACCCCCCTCTTTCTTTCTTTCTTCTTCCTTCCTTCCTTTTTATTTTCATTTTTTGAGACAGAGTCTCACTTCGTTGCTCTGGGTAGAGTGCCGTGGTATCATGGCTCATAGCAACCTCCAACTCTTAGGCTCAAATGATCCTCTTGCCTCAGCTTTCCAAGTAGCTGGGATTATAGGCACCTGCCACAATGCCCACCCAGTTTTTAGAGACAGGGTCTTGCTCTTGCTCAGGCTGATCGCAAACTCATGAGCTCAGGTGATCCACCTGCCACAGCCTCCCAGAGTGCTGGGATTATAGGTGTGAGCCACTACGCCTGGTCTCTGTGCATTTCTTGAATGCAAAAGACCTTGCTCCTACTGCCTTTATTGAGTTGTTCCTCTGTCTAAAGATCCACTTGACTAGTTCTGTTCCTTTATTCAAATTTTGGTAGTTATCCCTTCCTCAATCTGGCTTACTCTAACCACTTTATTTATTTATTTTGGAGACAAAGTCTCACTCTGTCACCCTAGGTAAAGTGCCACGGCATCATGTTAGATCACAGCCACCTCAAACTCTTGGGCTCCAGCTATTCTCTTTCTTCTGCCTCCGAAGTAGCTGGGACTACAGGTACCTGCCGCAATGCCCAGCTAGTTTTTCTATTTTTAGCACAGAGGGTTCTCATTCTTGCTCAGGATAGTCTTGAACTCCTGAACTCAAGCAGTCCACCTGTCACAGCCTCCTAGAGCGCTAGGATTACAGGTGTGAGCCACCAGGCATGGCCTCCTCTGATTACTTTATTTAATGCGTATGATAGGCTAAAGAGTAGTCCCCAAAGATGTCCATATTCTGACCCCCAGAACCTATGAATGTCTTGTTCTATGAGGCAAAAGGGACTTTGCAGGTGTGATTAAGTTAGGGTTCTTGGGGGGGGGATTATCCAGGTGAGCCCAATGTAGTTAGTTATAAGGGTTCTTATAAGAGGGAAGTGGGAGGGTCAGGCTGAGAGAAAATGTGACAATGGAGGTAGAGGTGGGAGCGAAGTAGCCATGAGCCAAAGAATGCAGACAATTTCCAAAAGCTGGAAAAGGAAACAAATTCTCCTCCTAAGGTTCCAGAAGGAACACAGCTCTGCCCACCCCTTGATTTCAGAACAGAATTGCTAATATTTGAACTTCCGACTTAGAAACAGTGAGATAATAAATTTGTGTTGTTTTAAGTCACTACATTTGTGATAATTTATTATCCCATCTGGAGAAAACTAACACAGTGTCTAACCTGCAGTCCTCAAACTCTGACTTTATTCTGATGTACTTTTCATTTTTTCCATAATAATTGTAACCTTTAACATACTGAATCAATTTCTTATATAGTCTTTTTTTTCTCTTCCTCCACAAGAATTTAAACGTCTTGCATTTTGAGATCCCTTTCTGTTTTATTCTTCTAGCATGTAGAACTATGTATGACCTAATGTGAGAGCTTACAGATAGTAGTTGAATTAATTCAGGGAAGAGAAAAATCCATCCTGGGTATCTAAGGACCAATACAATGCATTGCCTTTGCTCCACCTGGTGTAGTTTTGCTTTACCCACACTGAACTTGACAAAGGGATGAGTCACAGTGGTGAAGAATGCAGTACAGAGCATCTGGCTCTCCTTATCCGGTTTGGTTCCTGCGGTAGAGCTCGTTTGTGCACAGTGACTGTGTCATGAGTTCCTCCAGTTCATTTTACTTCCTGACGGTTAATTTTCATTAATAGACTCCGAGTGGAAGTGACACGTGTCTCTTCTGGAAGGAGAAATTTAAGAGCCAGTGTGTTCTCAGTCTCTCTCTGCCCCATGGTTATGATCAGGAGGCCACATGTTCCAAACAGCAGAGCTAAAGGAGGAGGCGGGCTGCCTGAACCACAGGAAGCTTCGCAATTGAGAAAAGTAAACCTTAATTGTGTTAAGTGACTAAGGTTCTGATGGCTTTCTAGTTGCAGCAGTTAGCCTTAATTAGAGAAGCAAAATGTGAAATGCGATTGTAGTACAAGGTTTTTGGCTTTTGCAAACTGGAAGTGAGGATTGTTCTTTTCATGTATCTTTTAGCTGTTATATGTTTGCTCCTATTTCTTTCTCAGTACCAGGAAATGTATTCCTCAAGACATGGCCCTCATGGCACAGTTCAGATAAAATTGTTTACCTTGATGTTGGCCATTTAAAACAGGCGTCCTCAAACTACAGCCCGCGGGCCACATGGGGCCCGAGTAGGACATTTATCCAGCCCGCTGGGTGTTTTTGCCTCCACTGCCTGTCCTGCTTAGCAACCAATTCATCCCGGGGCCTGCAGTCTGGCCCTCCAAGGGTCTGAGGGACAATGAACTGGCCCCTGTTTAAAAAGTTTGAGGACCCCTGATTTAAAACAACAGTATGATTGTTCTACTACTTCACTTGATAGCTGTGGCCAGGCAACTAAAATAGAGGGGACATTCCTATGAGAAGTATTAGAATTGCACTAGAACAACCTAAGGACCAGAGAACTTTGGTAAGAGTCTATGTATCCTAAACAAACAAACAAAAATAAAAAACAACAACCCCCCAAATCATCACTGAAGCAACTCAAGTTTTTTAACTTGAAAATTGATTACTAATCCAACTGATGCCAGATATTTTTGTTATCAAGTTCAGTACATATATTTATCAGCCTTTTTATATGATCTAATATTCTGATGTAGGGTTCAGCAAATTTTCTCTATAAAGAACCAAATAGTAAATATTTTCACCTTTTCAGGACATATATTCCCTTTTACTACTGGACTCTACTATGTATATGATAGCATGAAAGCAGCCATAGATAATACATACATGAACAGGTATGTCTGTGTTCTAATAAAACTTTATTCACAAAAACAAATTCTGGCTGTAGTGTGTCAAACTCCTATTCAAGAGGAATACAGGTTATTCCCGTTTGTTCCAGTACTTATGCCTTGGCAGTAATTTTCAACTGCTGGCTCAGAATCTTCCAGGAGGGGGCTGGGGAGTGTGTTAGGGTCTCTTGTTCAATCTCAGTTGGAACATGTGCGGTGGTGACTCAAACATTTTGCTGTTCTGCCCATCTCTGAGAATGACTACAAAAGTGGTGTGACTGCTGATTTGGGGGTTACAAATAAATTTTAGTAAGCAGGCAAATTTACAAATTTGGAATTTGTGAATAATAAGGATCTACTGTGCACACATACGCACCTGATTTATTTCAAGGAATTGGCTTTTGTGATTGTGGGAACTGACAAATCTGAAATTTGTAGGGCAGGTTGGCAGGATAAAAACTACACCAAGAGCCGGTCCTGCAGTTTTTATACTGCTGAATTTCTTCTCCTTCAGAAAAATCTGTTTTCTTGTTAATGGCTTTCAAATGATTAGAAGAGGCCCACCTAGGTTATTATAGATTATGTCCTTTACTAAAGCTAACTGATGGTAGATGTTAACCACATCTACAAATTATCTGCACGCAGCAACACTGTGATTGGTATTTGTTTGAATAACTGGGCTAGAGCCTAGCTAAGTCGATACATAAAAAAGAGTAAGCATCACTGTGGGTACAGTTTGGGAAAGCACAGAGCACGTAAAGGTGGGCTAATTGTATTGTGGTTATAATATATATTTTTTAAAAAGACAATTTATCTTTTAAAGATAAAGTATAAAGTTTTTATTGATAAACACATAAAAGCTCTAATGAACTAAACAAAATACGAAGCGTAATTAGCTGGATCCAATTACCTTCTCAGTGGCTGTATTTTTCTATATTTGTAAATTTTCTACATTTCTCTTGTGCTTATAATTGCACAATCAATTTATAGTACATTTGTATATGTGAAATGTATTAGTTTTCGATTCCTACATAACAAATTGCTATAAATTTAATAGCCTAACTCAATGCAAATTAATTATCTCACAGTTTTTGTTGGTTAGGAAACTGGTCTATTTTATCTGGGTCTTCTGTTCATGATCTCAACAGACTAAAATCAAGGCATTGGTTAGGGATGTAGGTTCATCTGAGAGTTGCAGTATTTTTCAAGCCCGTTTGTTGGTAGAATTTAGTTCCTGGCAATTGTAGGGCTGATGTCTCTGTGTTGTTGTTGTTATTATTATTGTTATTTCATAGCCTGTTGGCTATAATTTGCTCAAATCTTACAGTATAGCTTTATACCCTAACAATGTGACCTTCTCACAACTTGGAGTTTACTTCAAATCTTCAAAGTTAGCAGGAGAGTCTTTGGTCTCCTAAGACAGAGTCTTACATAATATAACCTCATTAATGGAGCAACTACCCAATCACAGTCACAGGACTTGTTCAAACTCAATGGAACAGAATTATAAAGGGCATGTACACAGAGAGGCAAGAATTGTGGGGGATGTTTTAGGATTCTGCCTCCCAAACCATATGATCACAACTAATAAAAACATGCATGGCAAAAAGCTAGAAGAAATAAGCAATAGATGTTTAATGTTGTTATCTCTGAGAGTCGGTATTACGAGGGAAGGCATATTTTCTTCCATTCTGTAGTTTTAAATTACTTCTACAATAAGCACTTATTAATGTTCTGCATTCATTCAATTTTAATTCATTCCTTTTACATAAGCAATGCCAGTTCATGAGGAGTAAAAATTAAACAATACTGAAGGGTTTAAAGTAAGAAGTGCAATTAAACTGGACTCCTTCGTCTGCACTTCTCTCTAGATCCCCTCTAGAGGGGAAATGACTCTTTGGAGGTATCTGTCTGTATGTGACCTTCAACTTTCCACCTTTATTAAACAATATACATCAGACATGTAGTATATGGGTGTACCTATTATGATAGTTATATTTTTCAGTTCTGGAAATTCCAAGTGTTTTCTCTCCTGGTAAAGATTTTCTTCTCGCTGTACATTAAAAAAAAAAAAAAAATCGCATTCCGTGAGTTGATTCCGTTTGGCAACAAGTCCATGTTCGATAATTTCAACTTGGGTCTGTTTCTATTTTTTTCACTCCATTTTGGCTATTTGACCTTGTTTCCTGACATGCTTGGTAATTTTGAGCCGAATGCCATACATGTTGTGTGAAAACTGTAGAGGTTTTACGTAATCTTGTTTTACTCCAGAAATTTAGTCTTATTTTGGCAGTCAGTCAGCGTGAAGGCAAAGCCTTTGATTCCAAACAGGGATTAGAGGGGTCCGGATGATGCTGGGTTTCAACCTTCTTAAGGCTTCTAATTTGGTTTCTAAAATGTAGCCCATCAAAGGTTATAACTGAAAGCTCAGCAAACCAGGGTTGCCTTTCCTTGGTGAGCCTAAACTCTAATTTTGTTTCTCCAGAAGCATTAGAACCTTTTCTTGATTCTCAGCCCCTTGGTGCACCTTCTGCTTGGCTTCCTCCTGCTTGTTCTATGCACGTTGAGAATCGTTTCCGGGAAAAGCCAATTGCGCAGACAGGCTAATTTCTGTTTGCTTTTCTCTGGAATCACAGACCCTCATCTTCTAGATGGTGTAGTATCACTGACCTCTGGATTTTGTCTTGAGAACCTGCAAGATTGCTGACACTTTGAGTCACTGCCTTGGTTTGATATCGCAGGCCAAGCCACTTGGGCATTGTCAAACAAATGTCTCCAGGAGAAAAGTCGGAGGCCTGCTGGCTTACCTTCGGAGATATTGTACGTTTCACTTTTCTCCAAGGTTTTCTTCTTGTCCTTTTTAAAAATTTTATTTTATTTCAAAATATGAAGGGGATATATATGTTTTTCTTGTGTGGGTAGCTTTTGTATTACTGTGCCCATCACCCAGTGTTCAATGTAGCATTCAGTGAGGTGAGTTTTTAATCCTCCTCGCTTACCACCTCCCTCAGCTTAATTTTCAGTGACTTCACAAGGGTTGATTCCCTATCTTTCCAATTGTGAATTGTGCTGCAATAAACATTCAATAGTAGGAGTATTTTTGATCAAATGACTCCTGTCGGAGCCGGGATGCTAGGTTGCTGGCCCAAGAAACTGCTAGAACGCTGACCACTGTACAAGCTTGCTTGGGGTCTGGCTCCCGATAAGTGCCAGAGAGCCCGAGGTCTCAGTGACATGAGGCTCCCATCAGGAGCAGCCAGTTGTCTCCGTCAGGTCAGAGGTGTCGGAGCGCGTCAAAGGTGCAACAGTCAGTCTTGGTAGGAGCTTGACTAGTTTCTCCCGTGGCTCTTTATAAAAGTGATCCCGTGGCTATTTGCACCATAGGCGTGGAGACTGCCAAGCAATGATGTATGTTCCCACGTGCTCTTTCTTTTACGTGCTATGTGCTCTCCTGCTATTTAATGAGAGACCACCCCCTTCCCCATTCTCGTGTTATCAAGGTGTTTCTTTTCAGGTGTCTTCTGCAGACTCTTTTCCTTTGGATAAATACCCAGTAGTGGGACCACTGAATCGAATGGTCTACTTTTAGTTCTTGGAGGAAGGTCTATACTTCTTTCCACAGAGGTTATGCTAACTTGCAGTCACAACAGTATAATCATTCCTTTCTCTCTGCACCCATGACAGTATGTATGTTTTTTGGACTTTTTAATAAAATCTATTCTAATAACAATAAGATGATATTTCATCCTTTAATTTGCATTTCCCTGATGATTAGTGATGTTGAACATTTTTTCATTTTTTTTTTTTTTTTTGCTGCTTGCCTACCTTCTTGTGAAAAATTTCTGTTCTTTTCCCCACATTTTAATGGAGTTGTCCAGCTCTTTCTTGCTGATTTGTTTGAGTTCTTTGTAGATTTTGGATATTAACCATTTAATGTGTGTATGGTTTACAAATATTTTCTTCCACTCTGTAGGTTTTCTATGTGCTCTGCTGGTTATTAACTTGCCATGCAGTAGTTTTTTAATTTATTCAAGTTATATTCATTTATTTTTGTTGTTTCTGTAATTGCCACTGGGGGCTTAGTCATAAATTTGTTTACATCAATATCTAGAAGAGTTTTTCCTACATTTTCTTCTAGAACTTTTATGGTCTCATGCCTTACACTTGAGTCTCTTATCCATCTTAAATTAATTTTTATAAGCCGTGAGAAGGAGGGGTTCTGTTTCATTCCTCTGCGTGAGGTTATCCATTTTCCCATTTCCATTTGTTGAATATGGCTTTTCCCCCCAAGTGTGTGTTGCTGTCTGCTTTGTCAAGAATCATTTAGCTGTAGGTAGATGGTTTTATATCTGAGTTCTCTGCTCTGGTTAATTGATCCATGTCTCTATTTTTGTACCAATACCATACTGTTTTGGCTGCTGTAGGCTTGCAATATTGTTTAAAATCTGATAATGTGATGTCTCGATTTGGTCTTTCTGCTTAAGATTGCTTTTGTATCCTTGGGCTCTTTGCTGGTTCCAAATGAAGCATAGAAGTATTTTTTCTGGATTGGTGAAATATGACATTGGTATTTTGATAGGGATTGCACTATCACTTGGGCCATATGGACATTTTAACAATGTTGATTCTACCAGTCTATGAGCTTGATAAGTTTTTCCATTTGTTTATGTCAGCTATGATTTCTTTCATTAGTGTTCCGTAGTTCTCCATGTAGATCTCTTTCACTCCTTGGTTAAGTATACTCCTAGGCATTTTATTGTCTCTGTAGCTATTGTGAATGGTATTGAGTCTTTGAATTGACTCTTACTTGGCTATTATTGGTAGGTAGAAATGCTACCTATTTGCGTACCTTGATTTTGTAACCTGAAACATTGCTGAATTTATGAATTCCAGGAGTCTCTTGATGGAGTCTTTGGGGTTTTCTGGATACAAGATACTATCAGTGAAAAGTGATAGTTTGGCTTCCTATTTCCTGATTCAAATGCTATTAATTTGTTTTTTTTTTTTGCCTGATTGATCTGGCTAGGACTTCTAGTATTATGCTGAATAGAAGTGGCAATAATGGGCATCCTTGTCTTGTTCCACATACTAGGGGAATGATTTCAACTTGTTCCAATTCAGTAGGATGTTGGCTCTGGTCTTGTCCTACACCCTTTTTATAATTTTGAGGTCTATTCCTTCTGTGCTTAGTTTATTGAGAATTTATCATAAGAGGGTACTGGATTATGTCAAATGTTTTTCTGCATCTGTTGAGATGGTCAGATGACTTTGTTTTTGTTTCTGTTTATGTGGTGATCACATTTATTGATTTACATATACTGAACCAGGCTTGCATCTCTGGGTGAATCCCACTTGGTGTTGAATTTTCTTTTTGATGTGCTATTGAATTCTGTTTGCTAGAATTTTATTGAAGATTTTTGCATCTGTATTCACAGGGGATATTCATCTGTACCTGTCTGTTGTTGTTGTGTCTTTTCCTAGCTTTGGTATCAAGGTGATGTTGGCTTCATTGAAAGTTGGGGAGAATTGCCTCCTTGATGTTAAGGAATAATTTCTGGTTGTAGGTGTAGTGAAATCTGTGGTGAATCCATTTGGTCCAGACTTTTTTGTATTGAAGACTTTTTATTTATCCTTCAATCTCAGTGCTTGTTACTAGTCTGTTTTGGATCACTATTTCTTAATGATTGAGTCTTGGGAGGTTGTGTGTTTCCCCAAATTTGTCCATTTCCTCTACATTTTCTGCATAGAGATTTTTATATTATACAGATGATGTTTTATTTTTCTGTAAGGTCAGTTGTAATATCTCCTTTTTTCTGATTGAGTTTATCTGGGTCTTTTTTTCTTCCTTGTTAATCTAGTAAGAGGTTTATTGATTTTATCTTTTCAAAGAACCAACTTTTGTTTCATTGATCCTTGGTATTTTTTGTTTGTTTTCTGTTTCATTTGTTCTGATCTTTTTATTTCTTTGTTATTTCTACTCTGACCTTCGTTATTTCTTTTCTTCTGGTAGCGCTGGGTTTGGTTTGCTCTTCCTTCTCTAGTTTCTGGAGATGTGACCATAGATTGTTAATTTGCAATCTTTCTATCTTTTTGGTGTAGACATTTAAGGTTATGAATTTAACTGCTTTTGCTGACTCCCATAGATTTTGATAGCTTGTGTACCGTTTGTTATTCAGTTCAGTTTTTATTTCCATTTTAATTTCTTTCTTGATCTAATAATTGTTCAGTAGCAGTTTTTTAATTTCAATGACGTTGTGTGTATTTGAGTGTTTCTCTTGGGTTTAAAGTTTTATTCCACTGTGGTCTAAGAAGATACAGGGTATGATATACATACATATATATATGTATATATGATATATATTTGAGATCTCTTATATATATATGATATATATGTGATATATATCCAATATATATCACATATATATATATATTGGAGACCTGTTTTATGGCCTAAGATATGATTAATCTTAGAGAATAGCCCCTGTGCTAATGAGAACAATGTATGTTCAGTAGTTTTTGGGTAGATTGTTTTGTAAGTACCTGTTAAGTCCATCTGCTTTAGGGTTCCATTTAAGTTGACTGTTTATTCATTTATTTTCCTTCTACTTTAATGATTTGTTCAGCTCTGACAGTGGGGTATTGAAGTCCCTGGCAATTACAATGCTATTATTTATTTTCTATGCTTAGCTTTGGTAACATTCGCTTTATGTATTTGGGAGTTCCTGCATTAGATGTGTATGTTTTGTTTGTTTTCTTGTTGAATTCTTCCATTTATGGTTATATAATGACCATATTTGTCTTTCTTTACCTTTGTTGATTTAAAGTCAGTTTTAGCTATTAATATAAGAATAGCTATGCCTGATTTGTTTTGGTTTCCAGTTGTCTTAAATATTTTTTTCATCTTTTTTCATTGAGTCTGTGGGCATTCTTGTGGTTTAGATGTGTTTCTTGGATATAGCAGATACCCAAGTTGTGTTTTTTTCATCTATTCACCCAGCTTATGTCTTTTGATTGGAACAGTTGGACTGTTAATGTCGAGTAGTAGAACTGATATTTAGGCTGTCAATCTGTTTATCATGTTAGGTAGTACCTTATTGCTCTGTTTTCCCTTTTGTGTTCTTGTTTTGTGAGAGTTGTGTCTAAATGATTATTTTTAATTTTAGTTTTATTTTACTGCAATTTTCAAGGAAAAATAGAAGAGAAAAATTTAACAAGCCCATCATCGTCCCCTGTCTTTGCTTTAGCTTAATAATTAATATTTTTTTCTGTTCTGTCTTTATTTATATAGTTTCAGATTTTTGGTACTTCCCTAATCTGGGGATTTATTTTTGTTACCTATCTTGGACAAATCTCATCTGTTATTTCTTTGAATAGTTTTTCTTTCACTTTTTTCTCCTTCACTTAGCTACTAGATGATTAAATCTTAGTATCTTTTCTTTATGTCTTAAACTTTGGGTTCCATTACATTATCTTTCTTCTCTGACTGATGATTTTGACATTGTCTTATCAACTTTGTCTAATATCCATTTTAACTGACCACTGAGTTTTTGCTTTCAACTACATTTCTAGTCTAATAGTTCTACTTTTTTTCATTTTTTAAAATAGACTGAGTAATTTTTGATATATTTTTGATGTTTGCTTATCACATAATTGTTAGTAGCACAGATTGTGAAGCCATATTCCCTTTGGAATTTGGATTTGGATTTTAGTACCACAACTTTTGTTGTGTAAATTTTGGCAAGTTGCTTAACTTCTCTGTTTTAATTTTTTAAAACTATATTTAAACATATTTACTGTTTATCCTCAATATTTTTTATAATGCAGTGTCCCAGTTTCTGAATTATTGTATTCATCTTTTGATTTATTTAATTTTTGGCACTGAGTTTAGCACCTACTTTATAGAGTTGTCAATGATTAAATGAGTAAATATATAAATAAAGCATGTAGAACAGTGCCTGATATGAATAAACATGTGAAAGTATTTATTAAATAAAGTACTTGTTCCTTTATTTCTTTAAAGCTTTACAAAAGTTATTTTTATATTCCTATTTGATCATTTTAAAAGCTGAATTCTTTGTGACTATAATTTTATTGATTGTATTTTTGCTGATTTTCACTGATAACATCTTGCTGCCTAATATATTTGATAACTTGGTTTTCGTACTTATTCCTGACTATTCTTCATTCCTAAGAATATTCTGACAATATTCAGAATACTGAAGCCTGATTTCAGTATTCTTTCTCAATGTATTCTTTAAGGTGTTCTTTCTTTTGATTCTGCTGTGATTCTGAGTGATTATATGGTGCTATAATTTTTTGCATCATTTTAATTTGATGTTCTCATTTAGGAACCCAAAACAAATTTGAGGTCAAACCTGTGATTCTGAATTTTCTCTGGATATTATTTTACAAATGTTATGAAGCACAGAAAGACTCATTATTTCCCTTTGGTAGAGGGATATTTATATCTTTCTCCAAGTTTGTAAAGTTTTCTACTATTATTTCTTTATATAAGCTTTCTACTTTTTAATATTTCTCTTCTCCTTCTTTGACTCCTGTGACTAGAATATTTACTCTTGGATGCTGTCCCATAAATCCCAGAAACTTTTCTCTTTTTTCCGTAAACTGTACATTTTCAAATAGTTTAATTTTGATACTCCTTATGTTTTCCCTCTGTTTAACAGCATCTCTGTCTGACCACATTGTTGACCCTTTGGTTTTTCAACCAATCTTGATCCTGCTTCAAATCCTTTGGACTTGTTCTTTCCTCTGCAGAGACATTCTTGTCTTGGTTTTGCTGCACTTGATCCTATTTGTCATTTATACTCAAATCAAATATCGCCTCTTCAAAATGCCTTTGTTGACATTGGTGCTGCCTTGTAAGATGTCTATCTTTCACTGTCCTTGGCAATTATCATCTATTTTCATGTTTTTTAAAATTTTTTTTTATTTTCATGTTTTCATGGCACTTATACTTAAATATCTTCCTATATAGATGACAGAAAATGATTTAAAGATTGTATTTCAGAGTCATAGCTCGCCTCACCAGAAAGTAGAAGTACAAAAGTGAATCTGGTAGATTTATAGAAACATGTTACCAAGTGGCAGGAGAAAAGAAGAGATTCTTAAACAATTTTCTCTTAATATTGGAGAGTTGTCCTCACTGAGCTACAAGAGTAGAAATATCATTATATAGAAAGTCATGTAGTTTAGGTTTTACTGCTGGTTGGTGGTAGAAAAGTTATTGTATCTTTCACTCAGCTTTTATTTCTCCTCATGTAAAATGAGGGATGTCTTAATCTCTGTTTATATTTTACTTGAAACATCTATGATTTTCATTTCTGAAGTAAGTTTTATATGTGTATTAAGAAGTTCTAAAATTTCCTGGATTTTCTAAGCCAGCAGTTTTTAAAGTGTTTTTGGAGGTCTCAGAGACCTTATAAGAGGGCTTCAGAGGTTAAAAATGGTTCTTAAAAGTATTAAAATTCATTTTTCTTTTTCACTCTGATGATATTTACTCTGATGATACAAATGAAAAACTACTGGCATCTTATCACAAATAAAGTCAGTGGCACCAATTTGTAAAAGTCATTATTGCTTCTTCAGGATAGTAAAAAAATAAATGTACTCAAATAAAACTCTGTTTTGCTTAAGAATATTTTTGGTGAAGCAATAAAAATTACATAATGTGTTAACTGTTGACCTTTGAATATGTATCTTTTCAGTATTCTGTATGACAAAACAAGAAGATGCTATAAAACACTTCTGCCACATCAAAGTACCAAATTATGGTGGTTGTCTAGAGGAAAAGAATTGATATTATTGACCTGCAAGTGAAATCAGACTCTGTTTTATAGAATACAATTTTTATGTATAAAATAATTTTGGACAAAGAATGGTTATTCAGATGTTAGTATTCAGCAGACATTTTCTCACATTTGAACACAATGAAACTGGCATTTCAGAAAACATCCCTGACAGTATTTGTTGCCAAAAATAAAATGAGTTTCATCTTAAAATTAGAATTTTGTGAAATTTATATAAAACTCCTAAACACTTAAAGACTTTTTGGTGAGAATAGTGTTATATTAATGAATGTGTTTTTATACTGAACAATAAAATTTGTCAACAAATGAAAGATCACAGTGATAACTGAATGAACCAAAAATTTCTAAATAAAAATTCATAACATTACAATTTATGACTAAAAGATAAACTCAAAAAGCAAACTAAAGAAATAGACTTAATTTAGCAGCACAAAAACTCATTAATATGGTTCAGATTACAAACTACAATAGCTTTCTCAACAAGAAAGCACTACTTGTTGAATTTGAGAGTAGTATTAAAGAACAATATTCACATGTATCTTAAAAGACTTTTAAATTCTTCTTTTTAATTACGTAATGGTGTGAGACTGGATTTTCTTTATTCATTTCAGCATAATAACAGATTCCAACAAATCGAATGTAGAATCAGATATGAGAACGCAACTGTCATATATTTAGCTTGATATTAAAGAGATTTAAAAAAATGTAAAACAATGGCACTTTTCTCACTAAAGTTAGTCATATATTGAAAAAATTATTGAATTGCTTAAAATATGTTACTTATATTATTTAATGTATTTATTATAATTTTAAATGAATTAATACATATTTTTAATTTTCCATTTTAGTCTCACATATGGTAAATGTTAATAGATATAATCCATATAAACAAAAGGTCCTTGGAATCCTCATTAATTTTTAGGAGTGTAAAGGAGTTCTGAGACCAATATGTTTGAGAACTGTTGGCCTCAGCTGCACCAAAGATATTTTGTTGAGTATAGTTGACTATTTTTTAAAATTTTGTCCTTTCATGCACAAAAATTTTAATTTTCAAGTAGTCTGACTTTTCTATTTTTTCTTGTTGTTGCCTGTGCTTTTGATGCCATATCAAAAAAGCCACTGCCAAATCCAATGTCATGAAAATTTATAATTTTAACTCTTTTGGTTAGATCTTTTATCCATTTTGAGTTTATTTTTATATATGATATAAGATGAGGGCTTGATATTATTAATATTATTCTTTTTTTTCCTTTCTCACTTTATTTATTTATTTGTTTTTGCTGCAGCTTGGCCAGGGCTGGGTTTGAACCTACCACCCTTGGTATATGGGGCTGGCACCCTACTCACTGAGCCACAGGCACCACCCCGAATACATTATTCTTTGATATGTGAATATACACTTTTCCTGGAACCAATTGTTGAAAAGACTATTATTTCTCCATTAAAGGGTCTTAGAACTCTTGCCAAAAATCATTTCACCATATATGTGAGAATTTATTTCCCAGCTCTCTATTCCATTGGTCTATATGTCTCTCTTTATGCCAGTACCATACTGTTTTAATTAATATAGTTTTGCAATAAGTTTTGAAATCAGAAAGTGTGACTCCTCTAGCTTTGTTACCTTTTTTTTTTTTTTTTTTTTTTAGTTTTATTTTTTGGCCTGAGCCAGGTTGGAACATGTCACCTCCGGTATGTGGGGCTGGCACCCTACTCCTTTGAGCCACAGGTGCCACCCATACTTTGTTACTTTTTTTCAAGATTATATTGCCTATTCAGTATCATTTATAGTCCATATAAATTTTAGGATATATTTTTTTATTTCTGTAAAAAAATGCTACTGAGATTTTGGTAGGACTTTCATTGAATCTGTAGATCATGTTGGATAGTATTGACAACAATGTAATGTCTTGCAATTCATGCACATGATATATCTGTTCATTTATTTGTGTCTTTAATTTAGTTTAATAGTAATTTATAGTTTTCAGTGCGCAAGTGTTTTCATCTTCAGTTGGATCAATTTCTCAAAAATAAAACCACTAAAAAAAATAAATTTGAGTTTGACCCACAGGGATTGATCACAATTGAGGTATTTGATCAGTACAGTTGATTTTGACCCATGGGGATAAATTGTTCGATTGATCCAAATTTATTTTTAAGTATTTTATTCTTTTTTATGTTTCAGTAGGGTTGACCATTGCTTGCTTATAAGCAACATTTGTTGAACTTAAGCAGTGTTCTAGGGTTTTGAAATATAACATCAGATGTATCACATCTTTAGTTTATATCAAAGAGAGAAAAACTACATTGTGGTATGTGCTATAAAGGAAGTTGCTGCAGGGTGTTATTGAGAGTATAGAACAGTCCTTTTTTCCCCCAATTTGAGATGTCATGCATATCATCTTGGAAGCTATGTCTCATTGAACCTGGAAGGATGCTATGGCTTGAATGTTTGTCCTCTCTGAAGTGTCTGTTGAAATTTGATTCCCAATATAACAATATTAGACAGTGGGACCTTTAAGAGGCAATTGGGTCATGAGGACTTGCCTTACTGAATAGATTAATGAATTAAGAAGTTATCATGAAAGAGTTTTTTTTTTTTTTTTTTTTTTTAATAAAAGCCAGTCTGGCTTTCACTTATATGCCCCTCTTGCTCTGGGATGCCTTCTACCATGTTAAGATGCAACACAAAGCCCACAACCAGATGGGGTTGTCCAATCTTGAACTTTCCAGCCTCTGGAACATGAGTGAACTAAACCTCTCTTCTTTATAAATTACCCAGTCTCGGGTATCCAGTTATGGCAACAAAAACAGGCTAAAACAATGGAAAAGTAGGCTTGAGAAAGAATAAAGTAAGATAGGCAAAGAATAATGTTAAAAGTAGAGGGAAGAGCCCATGAACAAGAGATTAGAGGTAAGATCTACACAGATAACTGCAAACAGCTCCATCCTGAGCACAGACTGCCCTGAAAAGAGGTAAAGAGGCAGAAACTAGAAAAGCAGACAGGAGCAAGTCTCATGATTTGGACTCAGACTGCTTCTCCTCTTAAAATCCAGTATTCTCTGAGCCTAAGAACCCCCCACCGACATCGTCCCCTTTCTCCAGATTAAGTTCGGTTCTCAGTGCTATGCTCCCATCACTGTTTTGTAAAAAGGAGTCTTGACTTAATACACTTATAAGTTGTATTGTCATCTGCTTATGTGTTTAACATAGTGTCTGGAACATTGCATTATGTAAGGTGCCTGGGAAGGTCTTACAGAGAAACAAAGTGATTAGGACCTGGATTAGTGTGGCAGCTCTAGAAATGGATGAAAATGGCCCAGAATGTGTAGCATTTCACATATGGCCAAAATATGTGTTCCCAGTGAAGCATGCCGGACAGGTGAGATGCTGAATGATGGAGTATGTTAGCTGAGCTCTGAACAAAGACCAGTGCTCAGAAAGATTTTGGGTTGAGCCTGAAATAGTCGAGCTTATTATTGGTAAATGAAATCAGGAGCCAGGCATGGAGGATACAATGCAAATGGAGGTGTAAATTGTTAAGAGAGAAGAATTTGAAGTGCCTGAAAACAGAAGTGGCTTCTCACAGAAGGCCCCCTGTGTAACTCAAGGCGGCACTTATTTCTCAGATGTGGAGCTGAATTAACCATCTGTCTTTTCGTCCTCCTCTTGGAAGCACTACGGCTCTGCTGCCAAGGTTGAGTGCCCCTTTCCCAGGTCTATCCATCTGCACCTACAGTGTAACATGAAGGGTTTTTTTATTCTGTAACAAGGCAAAATCATTTTAGAAAAAAGATTTTCTCAAAAATTTCAGAGTGTAGTATTAATCCTTAGTAGACTAGTGGTAAATAAATTCCCCACTACTTCCCCCACCCCTTTTTTTAAAGGAAGGGCAATGTACATAATTATTCAAGGTAGTAGTAACCATCTTCACCTTTTTGATATGCCAACTATACAATTTTTTTAAGGGAGCAACCTTGAATCACAACAGTGAAAATAACCAGGTATAATATATGAAGGTTACTGTAGGACTGCTATGAAAAAGGAAAAGTAGAAAGAATATTTACAATGTAAAAATCTTATAGTCCACCATTTTGAAAATCAGATACTACATTAAGGTATATTGTTCTGTCTTTTAGGGAGCTTCTAATAATGTTCCAGTTAGGATTACTAGAGTAATTTTAGTTACTATATAGAATATAATAAAAGTAAAGTGATATACAACTTTAATACCTGGGTATATTTTGTTTGCTTTGTAATCATCAATATTTTTTCCGGTATAGTCTTTTGAAAACCAAGTTGTGATTCAGAAGGGAGAAGAAACATGTTTGGGCTAACTTGATGACCACATAGAATTTAAGTTTTTAAAAAAATTTTAACTTGGGTGGCACCTGTGGCTCAGTGAGTAGGGCGCTGGCCCCATATACCAAGGGTGGCAGGTTTGAACCTGGCCCCAGCCAAACTGCAAGAAAAAATAGCCAGGCATTGTGGTAGGTGCCTATAGTCCCGGCTACTCTAGAGACTGAAGCAAGAGAATCACTTAAGCCCAAGAACTGGAGGTTGCTGTAAGCTGTGATGCCACAGCACGCTACCAAGGGTGACAAAGTGAGACTCTGTTTCAAAAAAAAAAATTAACTTAAGATGTTCCTTTGTTTTATTTGAACTTTTAAAATAAAGCACACACTTTGGGATATGTGATTAAAGTAATTAAAGTTAATTTAATTTTGTTATAGTATAACATATCAACAATTCAAATGTTCAGCATTTGACCTGAAAAACAGACAGGAAGCAATTTCCAAGCAGTCAAAATTGGTGCTACATGATACAAGAGCTTGAAGACTACTGAGAGTCTTAAAATTATTGCTTTTCATTTTATTTATATTTACATGGTAGTCCAATAAGATTCATCATCTCATTTTCAAATCTCAGGAGATGAGAAGTAGCACTGATGAGTAATAAAGCATTGTTGCTACAAATAGACACAGAAGTACAGTGACAAGAGATTTCTACACACACACACACACACACAAGAGAACAAAAACTGTTTGTACCCTTTAATACAAGCTAATGCATCACTAATCTTAGCATTTCCTGAGTGTAGGAGAGCCTTCTAGCACAGTACGATCACAGATGTTTATCATCATACCTTGAATCATCTAGAAAAGATTAAGTACAATGATAAATGCAATTTTAGAAAATATAAAAATATCTTAACTTTTCCCTAAAGATGCCAAAATCTTAGATCTTTGGGACATTTTCCTATGCAGACTTATTTCTTAATGAATCTAAACAATTATGATTTTGTAGTGGTTTGCATTAACTGATAAGGCAGGGTTTCCAATGACACAGTGCATTCTTGTGTGTGAGAGCTGTCTTAGAAAATAAAAATAGTATACTTTCTCACTGATCATCACGCATTTTTATTATTATAGGTAAGCATATTGTCTTAGTAACTAGACAAAAGTCAGTCCACAAATCGACTTCTATGTCAACATCATAAAATTCTGAAGAACCTCACAAGGCTTGCTATATGCCACACAGTCAGTCATGGAAATAAAACTCTGACCTTAGCTCCGTATTACCAGTTCAGCATTATAATAGAATGTCTAATACTTTTTAGCCTTTTTAATAAAGAAGAAAAATGATTCTATTTACATTTGTTTTATGTTATCATTGTAAAAAAGTATGTTTTGAGAAACTAAATTGAATGAATACGGACACTTATACAAGACAAATCACTGCTCCCTCTAGGAGTTTAAAATAGAATTAGAAAGCAAGACAAAAATAAAGGAAAGCGGAATGAAGCAAAGAACTAGTTTATTGAGTACCTCATACTATCAGTCAAGCTGTGTGCTCAAAATAATTAAGGAATTTGATTCTCAAGAATTCCTTTGTTACAGATGCAGAACATGAAGCTCGGTATATATTTGGACAACTGGAGATTAGCGAGAATTCTAACTGAGGCCTCTCTGGCTTCAAAATCCCTGTTCTTCCCACTCTCCTTCTTGGCATCCAGGAAAATGCACAGCCAAGCTTACGACTTGGGGAAAATGCAGGATGTAAAAATAAGATCTCAAGAATAGCCAAAGGAGCCCAATCAGTTAGGCTGGAGGGGTGAGAAAAAGTGTCATTTAGAGAAGAGACGCTTTAGACTTCACACACACGGAAGTCTTGCTAAAAGGAACAGGAGGGGCAGTGGATCAGATTTTGATCACCATTTACCATAAAAAACTGTTAGGACCCTTATATGAAAGATTAATATCCTCAGTTTTAGGAAGATGGCAATAAGATCAGGGAAGGGTTTTCATTTTTACAGAGTACGTACTCACCACATGTTCAGGGATACTTCAGAATTACTTAAGAATTAATATAAAAATTTCCCTGAAAAAAATAATAAATACACTACAATTTTTTCAAAATAATAGAAATTACTTAACTTCTACAAGTGCAGTTACATATTAATATATTTCTATAAATATTGATATTAGTTATGAAATTAATGTTAACAGTAGTGTCTGATATTTACCGATTTGTTTCTTTACCAGCCCCTCAGTGACTTGAAGAAATTGCATGTGCCGTCTCAATCCTCAGAATAACAATATGAAATACTATTGTAATCCTCACTTTACAGAGAAGTGAACTGCAGTTTAGAATATTTAAGTAACTTGTCCAGGTTAATGAGTGTGTGCTGTATACCCTCGTTTGTTTGTTCTTTATATTCTCCTGTGTCTTTTTGCATTCCTCTGTGTGTCCTGGGAGCAGCCTGGCCTCATGAGCATGTGACCTACACAGTTGCCCAGACTTCCATGCACAGAAGGACCCTGCACTTAATTGATTGTTTACTCTTACCGTTTTGAAATTGTTATTTTATTATTTATTTATCTATTTATTTTGAGACAGAGTGTCAAGTTTTCACCCTGGGTAGAGTGCCATGGAGTTTCAGCTCACAGCAACCCCCAACTCTTGGGCTTAAGTGTTTCTCTTGCCTCCCAAGTAACTGGGACTATAGGCTCCTGCCACAGTGCCTGGCTATTCTTTGGTTGTAGTTATCACTGTTGTTTGGCAGGCCTGGGCTAAATTTGAACCTGCCAGTTCTGGTGTATGTGGCTGGCATCCTAGCCACTTGAGCTACAGGTGCCAAGCCTATTTTTTTTTTTTAAATGAAGGGACCCTTCATTGTTATTTTGCACTTGACCCCACAAATTATATCACCAGTCTTTTCTGGGTAGCTAACCCATTTTTCCTGGCATCTGTAGACTCACTTCTTCCTAGGTTTAGGTTGGTCGACATAGAGAGGCACTAGCAGGACACCAGAGAGTGGGAGGAAAGGGAGGGAGGCACAGCCCGGGTGAAGGGTCTCCCCCTACACCCCCTCTGAGTCTGGGTGCTTCTCCCTACCCTCCTCCTCTTCAGAGTGGCTCCCATTGTTGCTACCCCATTGTTTAACTGGCCATGTTGATCTCCTTATATCTCGTCTGTACCTTTCTAAATAGTTTCTTTATTGCATGCTCCTCAAATTATCCAGCTTGACTGTGCCATCTGTTTCCTGTTGGGACTCTGACTAATATATACAGTTACTTAAAGAAATAAAAACCTGTGCACAGTAGGAAAAAAAATAGCTTGGAGTTGGAAAAAGCACAGCTTGGGAAAACAAACTGGACTCCACCTATTTCTCTTTGGTGCCATGTATCTTTCGGACTTAGTGACATAGTAGAAATCAGCTCAGGACAGTGGGTAGGAGCTGGTGAGGGAAAACAAGGGACACTGCGTTTCACCAGTGAAGGGACCAGAAGCCATTAGCTCCAGGATTTTGCAGTCCATTTTCTTTCCACAAAGCTTGAATCAGCTTCCATGCTCACTAGCTGTATTCTTACATAGCTCTTTCATTAAATCTTTACCTTTATTGTTTTTTATAATTTTCTCCAACCCCATCTCTGATACTTAAAAGGAAAAAATGGCCTAGAATTTGCTTGGAGTAATGCCTGACTCTGGGAAGGCAGAGGTGGGGAGTGGAGATGAGGAATCTATGCCACGAAACCCTATAATATGGGTTAAAGTCCTGAGGCTATTAGTTCAGCGTCTAAGAAATACCCACATAATTACTTTCTGAGGCAAGCTCTAGTTTAGAATAAAGATTTTAGTTCTGTAAATTTTCTGACATTAAAAATGGATAAGGGAGAAAGTGCTTATCAGGGGAAAAAAAGTGAGGTGTTAGCTTTTACATTACATTTTCAGTTTGTCTGTTTCAGGGTTCTAGTTTTTTATATCAAGATGTTTAAATCACCATTAATTTTTTCTTTGCGACTGGAAAATAAGAGAATATTCCTTAAAGTTCCATTTTATGATGTTTCAATTTCTTATTGTAGGATAGTTCCTTAAAGGTAGAAAAGCTAGAAACACTTCCATGATTATTAATAGCATTTAGAAAGTAAGAATTCAAATTTTGGAAATGGGTATTTTGTCTTTTCACTATCAGAATGATAATGTATAAATACATTAGCTCACTGATGTTGACTTAAAGTGTATACAAGAGCTAGGGTTTTCAATTAGCAAGCAAGACACTATTGAACAAAAATAACTCAAGATCTTTAGTCCAAAGGAAGAATCACATGTACAGCCTCAATCACGAAACTTTCATCTTATTCTGTAAAAACCAAAACACTGTCCTGCGGAGAAGTTTATTTTTCTTTTTCTATCTACCCTCCCTTCCTTGGTGATTTCACTCAGGCTATGATTTTAAACACCAGGTATATGCTAATAACTCACAAATTTCCATCTCCAGCCCAGATCTCTCTTTGGAGCTCCTAACTTGTATGTGTGGTCCAACTTAAAAACGCCCCTTGGATGTCAAATTTAACCCCCTAGAACTTAAGTTTCTGATCTGTGCTCCAGCTGGCCTACATAGATTCTTACCCATCGGAATTAGCGGCAATCCATCCTTCTTATTGATCAGGTCAACCCCTGGAATCATCCTCACTGCTTTCCTCTCACATCCCATATCTAATCTGTCAGGACGTCCTACAGACGTTACTTCAAAACCTTATACCACCTCTATTGCTACTTCCCTGGTTTAAGCCTGCACACCTGCCTCCCAGGCTATTGTAACAGCCTCTGACCCGTTTGGTACCTGTTCTTGCCACTTTTGCTTCCCCACCTTTGAATCTCAACACCACAGCAAAAGGAAGGAGTTTTTGCTCAAAACCCTGAAATGACTTCCCACTACACACAGAGTAAGAGCCAAAGTCTGTGAGGCTTCGAGTTATCCGCCCTCCCTGCTTCTCTGCCAGCCTCCTACCTCTGCCCTTCATGGACCCTGAACAGGTAAGATACACGGGGTCAAGTGTTTTCCTTTTCCCTTCCCTACCCCAATCCTCCTTACCTTGTTCCATTTTTCCTTTCCCTGGAGCATCTACCACCGTGTCACACATGATGCAGTTTACTTACTGTGTTTATTCTTTATGTCTTTCACCATTTGAATATAAGCTTCCCGACAGCAGGGAGCTTTCTCTGTTTTGTTTGCGGACCTATCCCCTGTGCCTAAAATAGTGCCCAGCTGGTAGTAACTAGTCAATACATGTTGAATGACTGAGGGTTTTCTTTCCTCCTTCCTTTTAAAGCTGTCTATTTGATGGGTTGTGTGGAGAGATAATTTCACGCCCAATCTATCTGCAGATTGATAACACACACTTCAGATGCCAGGTCTTTTCTAAGTATAGAAAGATTTGGAGAATTATTATAGAACGTTCAGAGTTAATATTTCTTAGCAGAAATCCAAAAGTGATTATTTCTCACTTTTGCTATGAGGAATGTTCATGTAGGAGAAAGGAAATGAATTTCTGAGTTAGTCAAACTTGAGTTCCACACGTGAGTCAGACACTTTTAAGATGAGCTTGAATGAGATATTAACCTCTCTGAGGCTTGGTGTTGTCAGATGTGAACTGAGGATAATAATGTCTCCTACCTCCTCAGGTTGGTTTAATGATCAAGTTAGTATACGTAAAATACTAGCCCAGCACACGCTGTGAAGTCCTCCAGAATTCCCGTCCAGGGTACTTGATTCAGAATATGGCTGATTGGGTTTCTTTTCCACAAGGACAAAGATAAACTTGATCTTGATTTCTCTGCTATTTGAGATGTTTTCAAACCCGTTCTCTCCTTAGGAATAGTTAAAACAGAAATGAAGACTTGCAAAACGAGGAAGAGTTGAGGAAGATTCGTCACAGAGTCAGTAGACTATCGTCACTGGGTGAACTGAGCTGAGGGAATGTGAAGATTTGCAGGCATCGACTAAATAAATCATGGGGACAGGGTGGTGCCCGTAGCTCAGTGGGTAGGGTGTCAGCCACATACACAAGGCTGGTGGGTTCGAACCCAGCCCTGGCCAGCTAAAATCAACAATGACAACTGCAACAAAAAAAAAATATCTGGGAGTTGTGGTGGGTGCCTATAGTCCCAGCTACATGTGAGGCTGAGGCAAGAGAATCACTTAAGTCCAAGAGTTTGAGGTTGCTGTGAGGCACCCTACCAAGGGCAACATAGTGAGACTCTGTCTCAAATAAATAAATAAATAAATAAATATCATGGGTATAGGAGCCACCTGTAATAAGGGAATGAGGGAATGAGGAAGGGATTGGTCTCTCGTTAAAGAGCATGAGAGAAACACATTATTGCTTGGTAGTCTCCACACCTGTGGTATAAACAGCCATGGGATCACTTCTATAAAGAGCCATGGGAGCAGCTAGTCGAGGCTCCTTCTAGACTCCTGCTGAGACTGACTGCTGCACCTCTGACCCGACTGAGACAACGGGCTCCCCGACCTACAGGGAGCCATACCAGAGCGAGCTTGCACAGCAGTCCATGTCTTGGCAGTTTCTTCGGCCAGGGCCTGCAACCTAGCATCCTGGTTCCGACAAGTGGGGTCAGTGATTTAATGGTAAGCTGAATCTTGGCAGAATTCTTAGTAACCCAAATCTGACAATACATTTGTCTTTAAAAGGAATTTTATCGATAGAATGGCTCTCCATAGTGCAAACATAAATTAAAACAACAATAACTTTTTCAAGTTGATGTGCAAGGACTTTTGGAGTAGTGTAATTAATGGAGGCTGATAATACAGAAATTTAGTATTAGTCTATCACTTATAAATTTGAGCAAGTTTACATGTCCATACATTTGACTTATTCTGTAATTTCCAGTTATCATCTTAAGATCATTCATATAAATAGGTATTTAGTCAACATTCTTGAATAAAACATAAAATGGTCTTTTTTCTTCCTTTTCAGAGATAAAAAATGTACTAGCAGAAAGGTTAAATGGCTAATCTGGGCAAGTTGTTCAACCAAGAATAAAAATGGAATTAAATATAGCTATTTTGATCTTCTTACCAGATCTGTCTAGTGTGATTAGTTTTCCAAATACTACGGAAATTTTTTGCTTTTTGGAAAATGCTTACACCAGGCAGATTTAAATGGAAGAAAGATGGCAGCATTTTTCTGCTGTAATAAACTAAGTATGAATGTTCCTAACATGATCTTGAACAACTCGCAACAGCAGAAGTGAGTGCCTCTTTTCTCTGGTGACCTATATCAGACTCTTATATTCCTGGTGGTTGACTGTCGCAGAAATGTGAATGATAGTCTGACTCATCCAGAGAAAGGTCCAGGTCTGGAAAGCTCTACATTTCTCTGGACTTACTCACTTGGGTGATTTCATCTGAAGGTCAGCAAAGAGTTCAAAAATAGAGTTGGCAGCATAAAGTGATAGGATTGTCTTTTAGTCCCATGACTCTCCGCAAACTTACTTTGTTAAATCTTGGTGCTAGATGCCAATGTGAAGGCAGACTGTATGGAATTTTCTTCACAAAGATGTGATGGCAGCAGAAACACTGTAATCAATATGTACTCGCCATCACTTTCCACAATATAAATAATTGATTGATAAAACAATGCATCAAATCACTGTCAACTTTATTGTCATAATAGGCTTTCCCTCCCCATATAAATTGTTGCTGTATAACCTTTCATTAAATCTTGCTTTGTATTTCAGCATTATGGAAAATTCCATGCTTAAATTCCCTATGAAGTGGTATTAGGCTGTCTATTAACCACAGGGGCTTCGAGCTTGATGTTTGAGTACTTTGTCACTGCAATTGATTTTACCTTTGACTTGGCATGGTGATCTCTTTGTAATTTGTTGATGATTAATGACCATCCTCTGGATATCAATGCTCAGCTGGCCAGAAATGGAGCAATGGGTTTGTCTTGGCTCTTAACTTTTCTTAAAAGACTTAAAAAATCATTGAGAGGGATTGTGCCAAAAGGTTTTGAAGTAAAAAGGTTTGTACCCTCTGTGGTTTAATTGTCTCTGAGGAAAAGCTAAGAGGCCAAAATTAAGTATGTGCTCATTAGTTTTATTGTTAGGTCCTTAAGATACATTGATAGTCAAAACTTTCTACTTTATAGCATTTTGGTCAGCTTCTTGGTTTTAGAAAAGCAGATGCTTTGGAAGATTATGAGAAGTTAGTATATTTGAATTACTGTAAAAATTTTCCAAGTAAAAGTTTTCAAAGACTGATTCAACCGTTAGTCATGGAATTATTAAGAGCTAAGGAAGGTAAGTTGTTGATCAAAATACCAGGAAAAAGAGCCAAAATGACAGTAAATTACTATAGGGATTTCACAGTAAGAATTGCTCTTACTTAAGTAATTCAGAATTTTAAATATAACAATATGAGTTGATACCATGCAAAAGCATTTTGCCAAATATTAAAGAGACAAAGAAATACAGGGATGTGACATTTTGTCTACTTCTCAATACCCACACGACTGCAGAGAAATGATATTCCAGAAAGCAAAGTTAAGTGACATAAAAGTAGTGAAAAGGCATAGTATGTATAAAATGGTTGACAGAAAAATTTGAACTGTGCACAGCATCTTTGTATATAACTTTCTGTTTTTTAAAAAAGAAAATGTGGGCTTGGTGCCTATGCTCAGTGAGTAGAGCACCAGCCACATACACAGAAGCTGGCAGGTTTGAGCCCGGCCTGGACCAGCTAAACAACAATGAAAACTGCAACAAAGAAATAGCCAGGTGTTGTGGCGGGCACCTGTGTAGTGCCAGCTACTCAGGTGGCTGAGGCAAGAGAATCGCTTAAGCCCAAGAGTTTGAGGTTGCTGTGAGCTGTGATGCCACAGCACTCTACCCAGGGCAACATGGTGAGACTCTGTCTCAAAAATAAATAAATAAATAAAAAGAATAAATAAAAAAAAAGAAAAAAAGAAAATGTACATGGACTAAGCTAACACAAATATTTTAAACGTCTTGGGAAACATTTTAGATACTTCATTAACAAGACTAAATGAAGAGAATCCTTAGGTGTGAGCATATTGGTGATAGGAGAAAAAATAATTGCTGAGAAGTATATTTAATCTAATTGAAAGATTTAGTCTAATATAGTTCTATAATGAACATAAAAACAAACCATTGAAATTTAAAATATCTAAAGCTACTTACATATCCTAATGTAATTGACTTCAAAACATGGATTCTTAAGAGACTTTGGCAGAAATATTTACGTTTGCCTTATGTTGAATCTGAAACGCCTTGCAATTTATAAAAATAATAGTAAATCGATAACAGAATAAATTGTAGGTTATAGAATATAGATCTATTTTTTGAATTCAGAAAATAAGCTAGCAATTTTTGGGTGTTTTTCTAATAAGAAAAAGAAAATTTGTTCTAAGCAAGTGGGAGGGCTACTGTCTTAACCAAGGATTCTGTCCCTGGTTTTGAATATTTTCAGGCCTTCCATACATTGTGAAGTTCCTAATGGGTTGTGTTTCTAGAAAAAAAGCTTTTTAAAAATCGACTTGTTTAAAATGTTAAATGTATAAATTTCTCTTTCTTTTTTGAGACAGAGTCTTACTTTGTCACCCTGGTTAGAGTGCTGTGGTATCACAGCTCACAGCAACCTGAAACCCTTAGGCTTAGGTGATTCTCTGGCCTCAGCCTCCCAAGTAGCTGGGACTTCAGGTGCCGGCCACAATGCCTGGCTACTTTTTTTAAGAGATGGGGGTCTTGCTCTTGCTCTTGTTCAGGCTGGTCTTGAACCCTGTGAGTTGAGGCTATCCACCTGCCTTGGCCTCCCACAGCACTAGGATTACAGGCGTGAGCCACCATGCCTGGCCTACATAAAATATTTTGAGTGATGATTAGATGTTTATGACAAATCGTAAGATCTTTCAAACTTCTAATTCCTGATGCTCTTTCTAAATAAGATATAGCCTTACCCATGGTAAATAATGATATTTTAAAAGGAAAATGTGTTTGAATAGCTCCCTTAAGAAGCAGCAACTCACCTTCCCCACTTTACACCTGCCAAGCTATCCAAGAGACCTAGGATAACTCTTGTGGTTTGAAGCTCTCTAAGAAAGTGGATTTGGAGAAATGAATGGTGGGAATTAAGTTCTATGCAGACTCTGGTCATAGGAATCCTCCTGCTCTCTACTTTTCCCATCACCCATTGCTCATTTCTCCAGTGAAGAATTTTATTTATTCTTTACCTTAATCCTACTGTAGAACACAGTTGCTTAGTTTCTCCTCTCTACCTTGCATCTACTGGGAAGGCACATGGTTCTTCTGGACTCCAGAGGTTGTGTAATATCAGTTCAGTAAGACTCTTTGCAGGAAATAGAATTCATCTCTCATTAACTGAATGGCTTTATAGTTTATTTGAAGTGTTTGGCTTTTGTTTCCACATTAAAACAGTGACCATAATGTATATCTTGTGGAGCTTGAAGAATAAAATAGATGTAAAGCAAAACTTGAAATTTAGCCTGTGCTAGGTCTGTCTACCTAATAATAAAGTCATAAAGAGGTTGATCCTTTTGTTACCTTAGTATTATGTTTTACTGAAACTTGTAGGAAAGACAAGGTTGTGTAGGTGATTTACCTTTAGGGAGATGAGGAACTGAAAATTAGGGTTCATTCATTCATTAAACCACTATTTATTCCTTAACCACCAACTACCATGTGTTGATCATAAAATTAAGACTCCTTCCCCACAACTTTACACTCCAAAAGGCTTACAGATACAGAGAAAATCATCCCCAAGCACATATAAAATAACAACCGTTACCTGCGTGTGAGGAAAGGGTCACACAATGTACTGAGTGATTACCAGGAAGCTTGAACTGGTCACGGAGGTCAGGAAAGGCTTCCAGGAGAGAGTGATGATTAGGTTCAGACCTAAAGGAGTTAACTGTTGGAGGAAGAGGGAAGTACAGTCTAAGAAGAGGAAAAAGCTATTATAAAAAACAAATGAGAACAAAGAAATAAATGAAAAACCAAACTTGCCCCTGCAAAGTCTGATGAAGCATTTGAAGAATTTTGCGGTAGGAAGGTTTGCAAGGGTTGGAGAGGGCGCCTGGCAAAGTCAGGGTGACTTGATCTTGTATCCAGTTTGAATAGCTCATTCAGACTGAAATATAAGATAATGGATCAGAAGGAACATTGGTACCCCAGCAGACACATCAGGGCCTGTTGAAGCAGTCCACGGGAGAAATGATACCTTACATAAGGCTGTAGTTGATGTACATGTAGAGAAATGGACAGATTATTTAGAAGGCTGAGTAAGAATTTAGAAGAAAGTCATGGGATCTGCTGTTGCTAGTGGGAATGGGAAAAACATTCTTATATAGCAGAAAGGGAAAAAGAGTTCTCATAACTAACAGTGGTTGGAGATGGTAGGTGGTGAGAAGGGGTGATGGAAACCTTCCAGACAGCTCTTCATTTGAGCCAAGTATAGAATTGCTATAATGTATGTTGGCTGCAAACTTATTTTATAAAATGCTAATTTATTTCTTCTTCCTTTCTCCTCCTCCTCACACCTTCACTTAAAAAAAAATGAGACATTTTTTTTTCCCATTTGGAGGTAATTAATAGAATCAAATATTTTCCTTATGTCTTTTTTAACCATCTATATCAGTAGTCACCAGACTTTTTGGCACCCCAGACTGGATTCATGGAAGACAGTTTTTCCATGAGAGTGGGGGGGGAGGATGGTTTTGTTATGAGGCTGCGAGCAATTGATTTATTGTGGTCTCTGTGCAGTCAAACGTCTCTGCTGATGATAATCTGTACTGAGTCGCTCCCCAGCACCAGCTCTGCCTCAGTTCATCAGCCTTAGCTTTTCATAAGGAACGTGCAGCTAGAGCCCTTCCACTGCAGTCTACATTGGAATTCCTGCTCCCATGAGAATGCAGTGTAGCCGCTGATCGACAAGAGGCAGAGCTCGGGAGGGGATGCCGGCGATGGGAAGCAGCTGTAAATACAGATGAAGCTTGGGTCATTCATCACTGCTCACCTCCTGCTGTGTGGCCCAGTTTGTAAGAGGCCATGGGATGGTACTGGCCCAGGGGTTGGGGACTGCATATCTATACCAACTTGAAATGATTTATATTGATAATTATTTCTCAAAACTTTGCTACTTAACACTGTACACTTTCTAATCGTGTGTCAGTTGCTTTATGACAGATGAAAGGTCTATGTCTTATTGCACAGACTGATACACGTAAATCAGGGTGGGGGGGATCTGTTTCACTCACTCACAGATCGAGGCTTCTCCCATCCAGAGGCCTCTTTATCTGTTGTGTCAAGCTCAGGAGTCCTTGTCTGATATTTTCTAAGTTCCACCAGGCAGCTGATGGAAGACAGAGAGTGTGGTGGGTAGTGTAGCAGGTTTTAGGAGCAGGCCTGGATATCTGATGACTTCATTTCCACTTACTTTCCACAGGCTAGAATTTAGTTACAAAGCCAACCTCAGTGCGGGGGAAACTGGAAATGTCATTCAGCTCTTTGTCCAGAAAAAAAAGTAAAATACTTCCAGGAATACAGTTGACTCTTGTACAGTGTGTGAGTTAGGGGTATTGAGCCCCTGTGCAGTCAAAAAATCTGCATGCTACTTTTGACTCCCCTGAAACTACTAATAGCCTACTATTGATGGGAAGCCAATAACATAAATAAGTCAACTGATATTTTGTTTTCCTACAATAAAGTATGTTAGAGAAGAAAATGTGACCAAGAAAATCATAAGAAGGAGAGAATGTATTTACTATTCACTAGGTAAAAGTAGGACATCCTAGAGGCCTTCCTCCTCTTCCTCCTCACACAGAGTAGGCTGAGGAGGCGGAGAGGGAGGAAGAATTGGTCTTGCTTTGCAGAGACAGCAGAGGTGGGGGAGGCAGAAGAGGAGGCAGGAGGGGCAGGAGGGGCAGGAGGTGCAGGCACACCCCATGCAACTTTACTGAACACATCAAAATTTCTACCTGACGTGTCTGCTTTTTTATTTCTCTAAAAATGTTTCCCTGTGATACCAATCCTTATCCCATGGGTTGCTTCAGTTTCAGTGCCTGTATTATAGGAAGATCTGTGTTATAGAAGTTCAAAGCAGCCTGGGATCACTGAGCCCTGCTGCCAGATGGTCGGTGTCAGCCTGTCACTGGGCACTGCCTTCCTCCTCGCGGACAGTGGTTTAGGGGCACTCACTGCCACCCAAGCATCCTCTCTGTATCCCTCTGGCATCGTATCTAGCGCTTCTTGAACTTTCCCAACATCTTTATCTTGAACGTCTTCACCTCCCACCTTTGCTTTCTTCATATCCACAACGTCTTTCGTGATTTTCTTGATCGGCTGTATTGCTAATCCCATGAAGCCTTGCACAGCATCTGGACACAGTTTCTCCAGCAGGAATGTGTTGCTTCAGGCTTTATGGCCTTTCCTGTTTTAATTGCAACAATGATGGCCTGTTTTCAGTGCCGTGATCCTTCCACACTTTCAAGTGGTTCTGTCTATTGGGTTTTCTTCCATGGTGTTGACAATTCTTTTCATAGAGCGCTTCATGTAATGAGCTTTAAACATCCTTATGTCCGTCTGATCTAGAGGCTGAAGTGGGTTTGGGGGCCACAAGACCATTTTGATGCCTTCAGTGTTGCCTTCAGTGTTAAACTAACAGGGTGCTGTGTGGTCAGGGGCATTGTCTAATATCAAAAGACCTTTAAAAGGCAGTTCACTACTGGCCAGGCGCTCCCTGACTTCAGGGACAAAGCATTGAGAGAGCCAATTCAGAAAAAGGGTTCTTGTTGTCCAGAACTACTTATACAACCAAAAGCCTGGCAGCGGATGTCTCTCTTTTCCCTTCAAGGCTTGGGTGGGAGGGTTAGTAGCTTTACAGATAAGGGCAAGTCTAATTATACCCACACTGCACTGGCACAAAATGCTACAGTTGGACTATCCCTGCCTTCCCGAAATCCTGGTGCTTGCCTCTCTTCCCCACTAATAAATATCCTTTGTGCCATTTCCTCCCCCAGAATAGGGCACTTCTGTCTACATTAAGACCTATTCAGGCAGATAAGCTTCCTCCCCAGTGTTTTTCTTAATAACGTCTATGAACTTGTCTGCCCCTTCTTGGTCAGCCCAAGCTGCTTTTCCTGTTGTCGTTTTTAAAGCCAACAAGCGCTTCTAAAACTTACCAAATCATTCTTTGCTAGTATTACATTCTCTAGCATTGATACTTCACTTTTCTTTTGCTTTGAACCATCATACGGTGCCTTCACTTTCTCTTGGACCATGTTAGAGTCTATAGGTATGACTTTCTTCCAGCAAATTTATGCCCACAAAATAGCTGCATTTTCCACGGTGAGCTAAAAAAGGAATTTTGCAAATAGGTGCAAGGTTTTCACACCTGCTGGCATAGCTGAAGCAACAGCTTTATGAATTTTCTTTCATTCCTTATTTACACTGACCTTTATGCTGGATTCCTTTATCTGGAGGAGGTGGGTAACCACAGCTGTGGGCCTCAATCTACAGCACATATCAAGCAATTCACCTTTGTCTTGTAATGTTGTGACGTTTCTCTGCTTCTTGGGAGCACTTCCAGCATTACCGCAGGTTTCATTGTGTTATTCAAGGTTTACGGTACTGTACTAAACCCTATGAAAGATATGCAAAGACTATGAGGGATCGTGTTCTAAGGCAATGTGGAATTTTCTGGAGAGATGAACCACTCAGCTGGAGATCATCCGTGTCACATGACATCCTACGCATACTTGCAGCATTCCAGATCACCATAATAGCAACAGGAGGTGGCTGCAAAATTATTGCAGCAATCTTATTTAGTGATGATTCAATACAGCATCTTTATGTTTGTTTATAAGATCTGACAATTAAGTTCATGAACTTGCCACTATGCCCATATTTTGGGAGCACTGTATCAAAACTCAGTAAGGTTTCCTTACCTTGGGAAATCAGCCTCTCACAGCTGTGTTCATGTTGATGTGTGGCAGTGTCTCACTGTATTGATTTATATTTTATGTTAGTAAACGATGAAATAGGCTAGTTTCTATATATATTTTATATAATCGTGGCATACCTTTTAAAAAATTTTTTCGGCTCGGCGCCTGTGGCTCCATCAGCTAAGGCGCCAACCACGTACACCTAAGGTGGCGGGTTGGAATCCCCAGCCCAGGCCCGCCAAACAACAATGATGGCTGCAACCAAAAAGTGGCCAGGCATTGTGGCGGGTGCCTGTGGTCCCAGCTACTTGGGAGGCGGAGGCAGGAGAGTCGCTTGAGCCCAGGAGTTGGAGGTTGCTATGAGCTGTGATGCCATGGCACTCTACCCAGGGGGATAGCTTGAGGCTCCGTCTCAAAAAAAAAAAAAATTTTTTTTTTTTCAGTATTTCTAGACTACTCAGTTCATCTGCAAGGTTTTTAAAAATTATACTTCTCCAAAGAATTTCCAGTATATTTATTTTTAAAAATCCACATATAAGTGGGCCCACAAAGTTCAAACCCATGTTTTTCAACAGTCAAGTGTATAGATAAATATTTTCCATGATATATAAATATCTGAATTGAGATGTGTTCTAGTTTAAAATACAGATTTGGACGACTTAGAACAAATAAATAAACTATGTAGTATTTTTATATTGATTATATGTTGATGTTTTATTACATTTGTTTACATTTGGTTATAGTAGGTTGAATATATTATTAAAATTCATTTTTTTCTCATTCATCAAAGCCTCGTGGAAACTTCTTTAAGCAAATATGGTAACTGTTATGTTAATAGATGTGTAATATTCCTTGTGGCGATGTGATAGTTTATTCAACCTTTATTTGGTTGGAAATTTCAGTTTTTAAACTAGAGCAATGTTCAATATCCTTGAATATCTCAAGTACATACTAGATATATCAGAGTCCCAGACTAAAGTACTATCATTGTAATACAATATAAAGTTATAATAAAAGCTTTTAAATGGTTTTTAAAAAGACAGACATGATTTATATTCTCACCATCAGTTATATATTTCCCTGTGCCATGAATAACAGTAATAAATAAAGTAATTACAAGGGTAATTTACTGGGGTAAGTTAGAAGGAAGGGGCCAATTTTGCACAGTTTGAGAAGAATATTAGAATTTTGTAGAGAAGAAAGGTTTGAGACACGTCTGGAAAGATAATTTTATATATTTACATTTCTGAACATATAAAGTGAAGTAACATATTTAGTACTGAAAAAATAGCTTCTTCTATACCATACAGATATGACAAGTAAGAATTTTTTTTTTTAGAAGAAAACTAACTACTCTCCTATGACTAGTTCTCTAGAGCTCATTCTTTCCTTTTTTTTTTTTTTTTTTGAGATGGAGCCTCAAGCTATCCCCCTGGGTAGAGTGCCATGGCATCACAGCTCATAGCAACCTCCAACTCCTGGGCTCAAGTGAGTCTCCTGCCTCCGCCTCCCAAGTAGCTGGGACCACAGG
>CAUYQV010174448.1:0-30911 GCA_963574575.1 Galagoides demidoff | reverse complement strand
CCAAACAACAATGATGGCTGCAACCAAAAAATGGCCGGGCGTTGTGGTCCCAGCTACTTGGGAGGCGGAGACAGGAGACTCGCTTGAGCCCAGGAGTTGGAGGTTGCTATGAGCTGTGATGCCATGGCACTCTACCCAGGGCGATAGCTTGAGGCTTCGTCTCAAAAAAAAAAAAAAAAAAAGAATTAACAAATTAAACTTTCTTTTTTCTTTACTTAAACTCTGGGGGAAGTTGTTTAGGGTAATGGTTAACAATTTAAGCTATAGAATCACATAGACCTTTGAAATCCTAATTCTGTTCTTCACCTCTTCACCAACTTTTGAGAAAGTAACAATTTCTCTAAACCTCAGCTTCCTCATCTATTGTGATAACGTGGCTTTATAGTGTTTAAAACTATACAGTGTCTAACATCCATCAGTCACTCAAGTATTTTCTTCAATAAAGTTAAAATAATGTCTTGATGGTCTGGAGATTCTTGTCTTTTAAAGTTCTTAATTTTTTTTTTAATTTAGTACCTCCGTATTTCTCCATTTGTCTGAACTTTAATATTATATTCTCATAACTTATTCCTAAGTTGTGGTGGGAGAAACTTATTTTCATCCATTTATAAAGTTCATATACTTCACATTTGACTACCTCCTTTTCTCCCTAACATACATTTATATCCGAAACACCAGTACCTGCAATTTATATTTTTGCTTTACTCTGGGGTTATTTAAAATGTCTACCAGAAATTCCATCTTTCCCATTTGACCAAATCATTATTAAGACTCAGTTTTAATTTGGGGTTGCTCATAAAGCTGTTACGAATTCCTCGATTCATAATTAAAAGTTTTATTTTTGTGTCCATATAGTATTCCTCTTCTTCTACGTGAGAATTTGCTATAATGATTCAGAGTTGTAAATTTAACTGGAAAGCATTAAGAGAAAAGAAGACTGCACAGATGAAAAAGGTGGATGGGAAGCAACATTCTCAAGTAGATGGGAGGGAGGGCAGTTTTCTATTTTACTATTTGACCTTACAGCTATGAGACGCCATTTCAAAGCTTCAAAATGGCATTTTGGGTATATGGTCCATGGTATATCCTCTGATTTGGATTTTCTAGATCTGTTCTATGATTGCAGGGATGTCCAACCTGCAACCCATGGGCCACATGTGGTTTATTTGTGGTCTGTTTTGCTTATCTCTGGTGTCCAATTCATGAAAATTACATGCTTTTTTTTTTCTCATCAGCTATCATTAGTGTTTGTGTATTTAGTATGTGGCCCATAACTCTTCTTGCAATGTGAGGCAGGAAAAAAAAAATAGTGAGAAACCCCCCAAAGGATCTGTGTTGCAGGGGCTGGTGATATATTTTATTTAATTTTTAATTTTTTTTTGAGACAGAGTCTCTAACTGTTGCCCTGGGTAGAGTGCTATGGTGTCACAACTCACAGGTGCCCGCCACAATGCCCGGCTATTTCTGTTGTTGTTGCAGTTGTCATTGTTGTTTTTAGCTGGCCGGGGCTGGGCTCAAACCCGCCAGCCTCGTTGAATGTGGCCAGCAGCGCCCTTCCCACTGACCTATGGGTGCCGCCAAGATATTTTAAATGAGTTGACAATTTAAGCTCAATTCAAACTGTTAATATGACAAATATTTCAAATTACTCATTTCTGTTGTATTAGCCATTAATTTCTTCCTCACTATTGAAGGAAAGCCTCTACACTGGACGTTTGCAAGCATATTCATCCAGGATGACAGCTACACTTGAGCCTATTCCAAACTGACATACAGAGAAATCAATAAATATGTGGCCTTTTTAGTAGAAAATCAATATAAAAATGGCCTTTTTAGTAGAATCCAGGACAATCTTCAGGAAATGGGTTTCTTAAAACAAATGCACTATGTTTTAATTTTATGAACTGTTTTAATATTTGAGTCAGACTTAAGGAAAATTTACAACTATGTCTCATTAAATGTGTCTCATATATTTATTTTTTCCTAGAAAAATATTCAGTTATCATGAAGTGACCGCCAAGGAAGACAAGATGTATCCACTGTAATTTATCTGTCACCACTGTAGAGACGTCTGCCCTAGTGAAATGCAACTGTCCACTTTAGTATAAGGTTATTCAATCTGATAGAAATTTCAAAATAAAAAGCTGAGTACATTATTTTTAATTTGAAAGTATCAAATATTTAAGCATATGGTAAGTAATGATATTGTTTGAAAAAATGTGTTGATCACCATAATTATGCTGGCCCATATTTAAGTGCTATCATCTTTTTTAAAATGATGCTTATCATTCCCCACATACCCTGTAATACCAAAGCTGTCAGCGCAAGAAGACATGAGATTTTTCAAAAGATATAAATTTTCACCTATTTTGACCCAAGACAGTGAAACTATAATTTTATTCATAAGCAAATAAATAAAATCTGAACGAACACAGAGAGATGCAAAGACAGATGACATGGGACAGAGAAGAGGATCTAAGAAATAAAGGAATAAGGAATCTTGAGAGCATTACATTCGGAGGAAATTTGTGCATTATCTTTGGTGTTATTGTTTGATTGATTTAAGAGGTCTAGACAATTTCCTGACATTTGCAGAAATTCAACACTAAAGCAAATGTGTATTTTTCAATATTCTCACTGTACAAGTAGAAATTATCCAGGCATGAAGGATGATTGTAAAATTAAAGCATCTGCAAATCTTTTTTGTGGTTAAGAAATCAGAATATTAAAAATGCATAAAATTACTATTACCAAATGACCACAGATATGCTGGTTTAATACATTTGAAAGTCAAATGATTCTCTAAATATAATTAAACTAGCAATTTCAGAAATAAATAATTGTTCATTAGAAAATCTGAGTTTATTTTTACTTCAGATTTAGAGTAGGAAATTTTTAGAATATGAGGTTTTCTGTATTTTCAAAGTACATAGTGTGTATTGTAGAATTTTAAAGATGAAGATTATTTTTAAAACACTCTAAAAAAACAACTAAGTGAAAACCACCTCAAGCTCTCTCTGCAGAACTGTCCAACTTTTTTTTTTGTTTTAATCTGCTGCACATTGGCAGAATAAGAGCTGTCTTAGATCACACATTAAATACACAAACACCAACAGAAAGAGGTCTTCACAAAATCAGCATGTAGGCCATGGCCACGGGATAGACAGTCCTGCTATAGTGTTAACATGTTTTGAGCTCTAAATATAGAATTTCAGTTCTTTTCATATTTAAATCCATTCTCTCTTTTTCCTGTAGAGACAGAGAAATTGGCTCTCCTTGTCCACACAGAGGGGTCATTTCTCCACCTGATTTTAGGTTCAATCCTTCTCTCTTTCTCTCTACTTGTACCATTAATTATTCCAGCTCGCTCTCTCCCTTGAATATTTAACCCCTTATTATAAACTAGAAGCAAAAGTGATAGTATTAGTCCATGTATTTGTAGGTTTTAGAAATTAACCATTATTAAACTTTAATCTAAGGGGGGAATAAGTTACTTTGTTTTCATAATATATTGTTTCTGCCTCTATTTGACAAGTTTTGTTAAATATTTTAAAGAATTTTAACTCAGATCAAATTTCTTCAAAAGAGAAATAGCACCATGATCATTTATATGCATTGCATATTTCCTTGCCTTATAAAACTAATGTCATTCCTTTACATAGATAAGGTCAATAAAACAAAAAGGATGCTGGAAACTGGGAGAATCCAATTCAGCAGTCACACACCTTTGTATTTTATCAGTATTTTCTGCCTTGAGCTGTAGGTTATGACCAGTCTGGATATTGTACTGGGGCTTCTTGGTCTGTGGAATGTCAAGGTCACTCACTACTACCTCATTCAGTATTCAAGCCAATCACTAGCCCTTAATCTCCTCAAACTTGATCCTCTGCATATAATTTCAAGCCTTTATCCCTTTAATACTTCATTTCATTTCAGCTTAAATACTATCACTAGGAATAAATCTTTCTTCTTGTGTGTTTATTTCCTATATTTACATAATTCTTTATAATTTCTTTATAACATAACACAAAAGAAAGAAATGCCAAGTCAATAAGTAAGGACATTAATAAGCACAGATTTTCTTTCTTTCTTTTTTTTTTTTTTTGAGACAGAGCCTCAAGCTGTCCCCCTGGGTAGAGTGCTATGGCATCACAACTCATAGCAACCTCCAACTCATGGGCTCAAGCGAGTCTCCTGCCTCAGCCTCCCAAGTAGCTGGGACCACAGGCGCCTGCCACAACACCTGGCTGTTTTTTGGTTGCAGCCATCATTATTGTTTGGCAGGCCCGGGCTGGATTCGAACCCGCCACCTTAGGTGTACATGGCTGGCACCTTAGGCACTTGAGCCACAGGCACTGAGCCAGCACATATTTTCAAATGAGAAAAGCTCTTCAATAGTTAAAGGAAAAGCAAAAGTCATTTACAAAGTTACAGTTCCACCTTTAGAAAAAAGGATAACGGTTATAATAGAGACCTTTTCTTTAATATCCAAAGTTAATGGCATGAAGTCATCGGAATCCTATAAAATCCTTGCTATTATACCTAAGAGTTCTATATTTCAAATTCAGAATAATTACTTAAGTATTGTTAACTGAAGATTTTATTTTTATCTTGATAATTCTTTTTCTTGAGTCTGTAAGATAAATTATTTTCCCATGTGCTTTTACTCTTTCATCTATTGTTTTGTTCTGTGTTTTATACCTGAAATTCATTAGGTCAGATTTTGTGTCTTGGTCAAACAATTTTTAATGGGTCTTCACTCCTAGGTAAACTCTCTTTCTCTCTCTCTCTCTCTATATATATATATATATATTTTTTTTTTTTTGAGACAGAGTTACTGTAGAGTGCTTTAACATCACAGCTCACAGCAACCTCCAACTCCTGGACTTAGGCAACTGTCTTGCCTCAACCTCCTAAGTAGCTGGGACTACAGGCACCTATCACAACGCCTGGCTATTTTTTGTTGCAGTTTGGCCAGGGCCGGGTTTGAACCTGCCACCCCTTGGTATATGGGGCTGGCACCCTACCCACTGAAACACAGGAGCCACCAATAAACAATATATTTTTATATAACAAATATAAATTTTACAGATGAATAACTGTGTTGTAAAGTAAAAGAAAGGCATATATTAAATAAGAATAATATATTCTTTGATGGAAAAAAGGGAACAAATTAGTAAAATAGTGCTTTTGAAAGTTAGTCATTAAATGAATTGGGAAATAAATTGAATGATAATATTCAGAGAAATTAAAACATATGTACACTAAGTGACAAAGCATAGTTTATTTGAAAGTCTAAAGAAAACCTTCTTCCTATGATACGGACATTTTTACGAGATGATTTGAAATTATTTGAGAATAATAAACCTTTCAAGTAACGGTAATTGAAAAAACTATGTTTGGCTTCATTTCTGTTGTTGTAACCATAAAAAAAACCAGAGTGGCTTAAGGAATTAAGGATTAGAATGACGGCATAATCCTTGCAAATTAATATGTAAAATAAAATTAGTCTGGAAACTAAAGTATGAAAGGCTTTAGCCTCACGCTGTTTAGATTGGTCTACTTCCCAACGGCTTCACAACCTGCTGTTCTGAAGCTCACATGAGGGCATATGCACTAACTGTACCTCATTTAGGCATAACCACAAATAAGGCAAGGTTAGTATCTCATCCTTGGCATATTAACTCTGTCTAAACCCATGGCTATTCCATTCTCCTTTTTCTCACCTCCCTACTCCTCTTACAAAATAATGAATTAAATTGTGCAATGAGGATAACCCTATTTTCTTCTAATTTTTCAAAGCTTACGTTATTATCAAACTACAGCATTTTTTTTTTTTTTTCAGTTTTTGGCTGGGGCTAGGATTTGAACCCATCACCTCTAGTATATGGGGCTGGTGCCCTACCCCTTTGAGCCACAGGTGCTGCCCCAAACTATAGCGTTTTAATATTAGTAACCTGTTAATTGTGTAAAAAGTTCCCCAATGACTGCGCCCTTCTGCTTAAGAACAGTTGCCACAGAGATGTAAAGTAACTGAAGTGGACGTTTCCTCAGAGGAGAAGAACATTCCAGAGACAGATGATCTGAGCCTTGTGAGACAATGTTATAAATTATCCAAAGTGATCGAATTTTTTTTAATCCTAGAATAATTTTTTTAATAAAATATTAAAAATTGATATTTAAGTAGAGCTTTCTAGTTTTACTTTTTCTGTATAAAATCCCATATGATCTATTTCTGTAGCTATTACTAGCCAATGTTACCAAAAAAAAAAAAAAAAGTCACCCACAAGGCACTTTGTACTTTTAATGTGCAAAGACCAATGTCCAGAGCAACTATCTCTTTGTGAACTGCTCAGTGCTTTATACAATGGAAGGACCACTTAGACTGAACACTAACTACCCACATTTAATATTTTCTTTCCAATCGTATACAAAATGCTGACAATGAATAATAAATTATTATATATGTCAGTAATGCAAATTCAGCATATTAAGTTGCTATTGCTCTATTAAACTTATAAACATACAATAAACTAATTTTTTCACATCTAGTTTATCAGGATTATAGCCAACTGAGGACTAATTTGAGTAGTCTGGTTTAGATTATCTGGAGGTGTGTTCTAGCTGTTAATATTCCATGAACCATCTTCCTTTTGTTAATGTAAGTCTGCCAAAATAAATATGCCACCTTAATGAATAAGTGTCTGATATACAGAGCAGAGGTGCTTCACTTTTAAATAGTACTCATTTAACATACTGACTTTGCTACAAGGCAGTTCCTCTAGCCTGCATATCATAAAAATTAAATTATCCTGATTAAAATAACTTCGCAATTAATGTCTCCCACTGCATTAAAAATGCCTTTCCAATATCTTCTTCAATAACTTGTGCTGGAAAAAACAGGTTTCCGGTGCAAAAGAATGAAACTAGGCCTGTATATCTTACCATCTACAAAAATCAACTCCATGTGAATTAAACACTTAAACATAAGATACAAAACAAAAAAACTACAAGAAGAAAACATAAGAAAAATATGCCAGGACATCAGTCTACATAAAGATTTTATGGCTAATTTCTCAAAAGATAGGCATTAAAAACAAAAATAAACTGAGATTACATCAAATTAAAACATTTCTATACAGCAAAGGAAACCATCAAGAGAATAAAGATACAACTTGATGAAACCCCCAAGGGACGAATACCAAGAATATACAAGAAATTCAAATAATATCCCAGCAAAAAACCAAACCAAGCAGTTCCATAAAAGTGAGTAAATGCTCTGAAGAGCTATTTCGCAAATGTAGACATACAAATGGCCAATAGATATGTGGAACAACATTTAACCTCACTAATCATCAGGAAAATGCAAATCAAAACCACGAAAGAATGTCATCTCAACCGCATTAGAACGGCTCTTATTAAAAAGACAAAGAAGTAATAGATGCTGGTGAGGATCCTGGGAGAAAGCATGTCTCATACAGTGTTGGTGGGAATGGAGTTTAGTATAGCCATTACTAAAAACAGTATGAAGGTTTCTCAATAAACTAAAAATAGAACTGAAATTTGGGTGTTTATCCAAAGAAAATGAGACCAGTATTTCAAAGGGATACCTGCACCCTTGTTAACTGCAGTACTATTCACAATAGCTAAGATATGGAATCAATCTAAGCATTTGTCAATGGATGAATGGATAAAGAAAATAAGGTATATACATGTGTGCTATGCACATTGTAACTATAGTCACCTGACTGAACTATCGAACACCAGAAATTATTCTTTTATTGAACTGTTATGTTTGTACCCATTAAGCAATCTCTCCTTATCCCCTTCACACCCACCCTTCCCAAGCCTCTGTTAATTATCCTTCTACTTTCTACTTCCATGAGATCAACAATTTTTAGCTCTTGTATATGAGTGAAAACGTGATATTTATCTCTCTATGCCTGGCTTGTTTCACGTAACATAATGACCTCCAGTTTCATCTGTGTTGTTGCAATGACAAAATTTAACCCTTTCTTATGGCGGAATATCCCATTCTGTACCTGCACAAATCAGACATAATGCTTTACTAAATGTTGGGCAAATCTTAGTCTCCACTTTCTAAAATCAAACAGGAAGTTGGGGGCTGGAGAATGGCCCAGAGATGATCTCTGAGGTTTTTTCCCAGCTGTAAAATTATGGAAGCTTTCTAAACGGTATTATACTAAAATACAAATATAGTTTATATGAAATACTTACTATGAAGTAGTGATACAGGATGGGAGGGGCGGAGGGGCCCCTCCCAGCGCCCCCTGGAGCTGAGGGGAGGACTTGCAGTCTCTACCCTGGAGGGTGTTTGTGTGGCAGCAGCTGTCAGAGGAAGTAAAGGGTAGAGAGGGCAGCGCAGGAGGCTCCAGTGGCCAGAAGGGCCAGACAACTGCTCCGGGGACACTTCCAGGTGGCCTGCTCAGTGAGCCTCATAATGTATCTGCCCTGCCTCTAATCTCCCTCCCCCAGCACTTGAGTGAACAGGGAACCCCACATTTCCCAGGTCTGGGCAATTTCATGTACGTTTCCTAGGCTTGGAAAAGAAGGCCTAGATATATTCACCACTAGACAAAGGACAAGGGGAAGATTTTTTTCTGATTTAGGATTTTCCCTCTGCCAGGAGCTCTGGTGCTTTTTCTCTGTATTTTTTTTCTGTAAAATAAATCCTGTCTTACCACTGACTGTGGTCCATGGATTCATTCTTCAATACCTTAGACTAAAGATCTACTGAAAAAGAAATTCCCGTAACAGTAGTATATGATGATAAAGAACATATCTATAATTCAGAAATGGACTATGGATTGCCTTAACACTAAAAGAAAAATAAGTCTCAAATATTCTACAGGGATGTGGCATGCTAGAAATAGTATAAATTTTTCATTGCAACTCTGCCAGCTATTACAGTATGCACTATGATGACTGACAGAAAAGACCTGGTCCTGTATCTGCCATCTTTCCTCCATCTCTTCACTAGCTCTCCACCAGCGACTTTGTCAGCTCTCTGATCCTCTGTGTCATACATCATAGATGCTCAGAGAAATGGGTTAGGAAAGAAATTCTGTATAATTTGTGTCCATCAAAATGATTGTGTAAACTGGTACCTTAAATTATTCATTATATTTGAGAAATTAGTTTTTGAAAAAAATCTCATTATTTTACTTTTTAAAGAATTTGAATTTTCTTTATTATCAAATTGGGACCTAGTATGTCAAACTTACCGAGTTCTAGAAGCAAGAACTAGAGAGGGGCTAACCATGGGTTTGCCCTGAGAATAGAAAATTTGGGGATAAGAGGAATCTAAAAAATAACAATAGCATCTACTGAGGAAAGCAGACCCCACCGTAGTATAGTATAGGCATATGGAACAGTAAAGGCTGCTAGACTGGCAGCAACCTTTTATGAAACACTGAGATACACGCCAAAGACTATACATTCTTGTAGGGAAGGATTATATTTTACTCATCCTTTTATCTCCTGCATCCAGGACCCAGTCCAGGATGCACTTCATAGGTGCACAGGAGGTATCTGCTGAGTTCATAAGAGAAAGGACACATGGGGATAAGACGTAGTAGTTCAGATGCAGGGATGATTCAGATCCTGGAAAGCTTTGCTGCTGTTATATGTTATAATCACAAATGCCATGTGGAAGTAGCTGATTCTCTTGCAACAGGTCTTACTAAAATACAAAATATATGTGCTTGCATTCGCCCCTATTTTGTAGTTTTCGCATTCCTTTTCTTACTGTTTAAAATTGTAGTCCCAAACTTGGTGAGATTGTCAGGTTGCTGGATGGAACAAATAGATCCTATCCTCCCCCAAATTATTGCCCAGACAAAAGTTATGGAGCTTTTATCCTACATTTTCTTTTAATAGTTAACAGTTTTTAGCCTTACATGTAAGATTTTAATACATTTTGAGTTGATTTTTGTATGTGGTGTGAGATCAGGATCTAATTTCATTCTTCTACAAAAGGATATACAGTCCTCCTAGCTCCATTTATTAAAAGGACTGTCCTTTTTCTGATTGTGCAGCTTTGGAATTTTGTTGAAAATGAATTGGATGGAAATGTGTGAGGTTTACTTGGCTCTCCATTCTGTTCCATTTTTCTCTGTGCTTATTTTTATGCCGGTACAATGCTGCTTTACGGTACATTTTGAAATCAGGTAGTGTGATACCAGTAAGCTTTGTCTTTTTGTTCAAGATTGCCTTGATTATTCAAGATCTTATTGTCATTTCATGGGAATTTTTTTTAATTTATGTGGATAATGTCATCAGTGTTTTGATAGGAATTGTATTGCATCTGTAGATTCCTTTGGGTAGTATAGACATTTTGTAATCTTATTTATTACTATAAGCACAGGATACCTTCCCACTTACTGGTGTCTTCTTCAATTTATTTCATAAATATTTATAGTTTTCAGTGTGAAGGTATTTTATCTCCTTTAAATTTAGACATATTTCAAAAACAGAAAAAAAGCCAAAGTAGAATAAGAGTGAGAGATCAGGAGAATGATCCAAAAATGACTTCAGTGAAGAAAGAACATATTCCGGATGTTTTTATGTATCAACTTTACTTTAAAAATGCAAAGGGGGATTCCACTGGGGGTTTTGGGGCAGAAATGTGACATGATTTGGTCTGTTTTTAAAAAACCACTCTGTCTGCTTTCTGAAGACTGTGTCACACATGACAATCCCAGTAGAGGAGAAATGATCTAGTGCTCTTTTGATGGTCTGAGTGAGAGATGATAGTGGCTTAAATTAGGAAGGTTTTAATTGAAATGGAAAGTACTGGATATATTTAGAATATGTTTTGGAAGTAGAATCCAAAGTACAGATAAAACTTCTGATGGATTGGATTGGGGAAGTGCAATTAAGAGTAGTTACTAATTCCACAAGGAGCTTATGATACAGAAAGTGCTAATTTATTCTGTAGCACATAGACTTCCTCTCTTCTATTTCTACATTTGGTTTAACAGTGACTTTATCCATGTTTTCCTTCTTTCTTCCCCAAATTTCTTGCCTCTCTTTTACTTTATTTTCGTTGTTTACACTGAAAGCATTCTGATTACTCAGATTATCTCTATTCCCTATGTCTCATTTCCTAATTATTCTCTTATTCTTAATTTCAACATCTACAGTCTATCTCATATTACATAATTAAAAACACATCACTTCTTTCCCTTTGTTCAAGTCACCTAGTGTCTCCAACACAGTAAGGGTATTATCTTTAGCAAAATTCACATATATGTAATAAAACTGGGTGTTTCCCTATGGAAATAATACAATTTTAAATCTGAGTAACTGTCTAAATTTGAAATGAAAAATCTGATCAATTTGAGTTTGGCTTATCATTTATGGTGACACTAGAATGGCATCTAAGTATTTCTTCTTCTTATAAGATTATAATTAGGCTTGGCGCCTGTAGCTCAGCAGCTAGGGTGTGAGCCACATACACAGCACCTGGCGCGTTCGAATCCAGCCCAGGCCTGCCAAACAACAATGATAACTACAACCAAAAACTAGCTGGGCATTGTAGTGGGTACCTGTAGTCCCAACTACTTGGGAGGCTGAGGCAAGTAAATCACTTAAGCCCAAGAGTTTGAGTTTGTTGTGACCTGTGACACCATAGCATTCCACCCAGGGCGACAGATTGAGACTCTGTCTCAAAAAAAAAAAAAAAGATTATAATTAAATATTATACATTATTTCATCATTTTAAAAGATGAAAAAAACTGCAATTTAAAAGGTAAGGCATGAAATAATTTTGTTTTTATAGATTTAGAATTACTATTAGTTAACACAGAGTATTCTCACCCTAACCGGGCAGAAATATTTGCCTTATTCATCAAAAGTATTTCCTCAGTGAACTATATTAATATATTTCTAAATAGAAACATTTTAAACTTTACTTCAGTAAACTATCACCACGATTTAAACTATCTGTGGCCTCAAATATTACTTACATTAACTTCTTCTCTTTAATATTTTCACCACAACATTGCAATCACAGATTGTTTTCATCTCCAGCAATAAAGATATCATGAAGGTAGATCAGACGGCATAAAGGGTGTATAAAGTTCAAAACTCATCAGAAAATACATACTAGGGTGTGTTATTCATGTTATTTTAAGTTTCCTACCCAATTTGATTGTTTACGTAAATCATAAATGTCCTACCAACTTAGACAACGTAACGGGAGTAGTTTTTAAAAGTCTAATTCTATTATTTCATGTGTATATTTATACAACTTAAAATAGATTTATTTTCTAGAAGCTAGTTTTTGTATGGTAATACATAGTGGTGTACTGAGCATTTTGAACCACAAATAACGATGCAGCTGTGCCTTCCTTACTCTTCTTTCAGACCCAGGTGATATACCTGTATAAGGAGCCTTTTCAAAGAGATCAGAAACACTTTTCAATACAGACAGTAACAGTAAGGTAAGTCTTAATTGCATTGGTCTTAAAACAATGCACAAAGAAGGTGACAGCATTGGTTCACTCAAATTCAACACAGAAAGCTTTTCTTAAGCATGTAAACTTTTTTGACTTGATGAAAAAATAATAAGATATTATCTGCATTTGATACTAGGATAAATAATGGGTATGGAGACACAGAAATGAATATTATTCAAGTCAACTGAGCTGTGAAAATTGATCATATAAAATGGGTCATTCTTGTTATACCCAATTAAAACAGGGAGAAGCTTGGGGGATGAGAACGCAGAAAGCACTCAGGACACATAACATTGCTGTAGAAATATATAATTCTCTGCAGCTCTAGCTACTGAAACTGCCTGTTGTAACGGAGACCATTTTTATCTCCAACTGCTGAAATAACTTGCTGCACTTCTGGGACTAACTTTGTCCACCACCATCGCTCACCAATTAGAGATTGGGGCTTGCCACCGCCTCACAAATGAACCAGAATGAATGAAAAACCTCCAAGCATCTATTCATTCCTTAGACATAACAAAGACCATGCAGTCTGCATGGATGCTCAAATTGTTATCCTTTCTTCCCCCACAAAATGTTAAATTTACAGATTATTCTCTGCATTTTTATTTTTACTTCGACAAAACCAAGAGAGTATTGATAAAAATTATTAGAAAACAAGGAAAATGAAGAAAACTGATCGGAAAAAATGGATAGGTTTCTTACCGATAACGACTGGCAAGATAATATTCTAGGAAGAGAGAACAGCATTTGCTATATTTCAGATTTGGATAAGGGTGATGACAGCTGGAGAGACAATTTGCCTTAAGCAACTGGAAAGTTTAAGGAAATGGTAGCTTTTCCCTTTCCATTTCTTTTAAAAATACACCACATCACTAAAATGATACCTTTTATTGTTCTTTAAGTGGGGAGCTTAGCATTCTGTAACACACTAGCATAGAACTGAAAAGATAATGCCAGAAATTTAGATTTGAACTGTATTTAGGGAGAACCTAAATGGTAGAATACAAATATAGCAGCAAGGGGAAAGTGTAACAAATTGCAGGGCATCAGCCCCAGGGTAAAGGCTTGCCATCATTAGTGCCACATGTAGGAACTTCTGGTACCTCAATTTACTCATTAGCAAAATAGGAATTGACACCTACAGTGTTTGTTTGTTTTTGAGACAAAGTATCATTTTGTCACCGTGGATAGAGTGCTGAGGCATCATAACTTACAGAAACCTAAACTCCTGGGCTGAAGCAATCCTCTTGCCTCAGCCTCCTGAGTAGCTGGGATTACAGGTGCCAGCCACTGTTTTTTTAGAGACAGAGCCTCCCTGTTGCTCAGACTGGACTCAAAATCCTAAGTTCAAGCAATCCACTCACCTCAGCCTCCCAGAGTGCTAGGATTACAGGCGTGAGTCACCACATCTGGCAACACCTACAGTGTTTTAACAAATAACAAAGACAATGCATTTAAGCTAAAGTATGATGTGTGTCTGTGTATAATTTATATTAGATACCTTCTTAATTCAGAGAGGTATGGAAAATACAAGTTTTTGATCATGAAGTAGTAAAGTAATAGTTATATATTAGGAATCTTTTTGTTCCTGGAAGCCAGATATAATATTCCTTGCAAGAGAAAACTATTGCTATTGTGCAGGTGAGAAGTTTTAAAGGTGTAACTTAAAACAGAGGCAATGAGAGTTGAACACAACTATAATAATAAAGTAGAAAAAGGTAGAATAAATGGGTTGCAGGATATTTGAAAAGAATGACTTTTAAAACTTAAATTATTTGGAAAATTCATAGGAAAATCAGAAAGAGAAGGGAAAGTCAGGAAACCCAACATTTGTTGAGCTCTGTTTTGTCCTAGATATTTTACTAGGCTTTTTTTTTTTTGACTCTTAGATAATCAAATCCTTCACTACCGTACTTCAGTTTGGTGTTACTATTTTCATTTTTACTGAAAAGGAAACAGAACTTTGGGGGAGAATAAATAAGTTCTCTAGGTCAAAAAGAGTGAGAAGACTTGAAATTAAGTTTGTCTGATTACAGATTCCGTGCTTTTTCACTTACAATGATGTACAGCATACTTGTTTTAGAGGAAGATCAGTTCACTTTCTTGAAGTTGAAAATAAATATTCAAATCTCAGAAGAATGAAAAGGTAAAGACCTGATAGGAACACAACATCATAATTATGAAAGTCTTCAGAGGTGGCTGTATTCTTGAAGCAGAAGGGATAGAGGAAGAAGGGAGTTTTGAAGATGTAACTCGGAGAGATGCTTAATTTCAGGAAATGAGAGAAGAGATTCAAGAAAAGAGTGAAAAACGGATGACCAGAGTGGCTAAACTCAAGGCAACGAAGCCATTTCTCAGTCGAAGTGAAAAAAATATATAGGTTTCCAGGATTACAGACAATGACAACAGTTAAAGCTGGTTGTAGTGTAGCACCATAGGGGTAGATCATTCTTTAGAAAAGTTTACGTGTCAGGGGAAATGGAATACCCTCAGAAAATTCTGTGTATTAATGGTCCTTTTGTCATTACCAAAGTTAAATATACAAATTAATATTCTAGCACCTTTAGAAAACTTGTGGGGTGAGAATGGATAGAAAAAGTCCCTATTAAAAGTGTGCTGGGATCAGATTATGATAATCAGCCTTTTCTGTATACTATATAACATAGTGGGTTGAGTTTTTTTTGTTTGTTCGTTTTTTTGAGACAGAGTCTCACTGTGTCACCCTCAGTAGAGTGCTGTGGCGTCACAGCTCATAGCAACCTCAAACTGTTGGGCTTAAGCGAGTCTCTTGCCTCAGCCTCCTAAGAAGCTGGGACTACAGGCGCCCACCACAATGCCTGGCTATTTTTTGTAGCAGTTGTCATTCTTTAGCTGGCCCAGGCCGGTTTTGAACCCGTCAGCCCTGGTGTATGTGGCTGGTGCCTTAATCACTGTGCTCGAGCACCGAGCCTATATGGTAGTGTTTGAATACGGCCAGATGAGTTGCACGTTCCTTGCTGTTTCACTGCTGAGATGTGCCAATGCTTTGATAATTCCAAATAAAAATCCAAAAATTGGAGCCAACATGCATTCTTTGCTCTCAAAGAGAAAAAAAGAAAAATCACATCACTGCCTAGTGACATCTCTGGTGACATCATCAATACTCCCCTTACTCTATATCTTCTGATTCAGACAGAGGAGGCATCAGTCAACCCTGCAGAAGGGAAGTCTGTGAAAATACACAAGCTGAGCTATCCAGACATTTGGTTGTAATTTTAAAAGACATCCACATTTTCGATTTATTTTTCAATATATAAAATGCTGGCATCTTTATATCTCTTTGGCAACATTTCTCCTTTAAAGACTGTTTATGTTTCATAGGCATTTCAAATTAGAAACAGAGCTTGTAAGATTTCAAAACACAGCTGTTGGGACTCTCACCTTAGGGATCAGAGTACAAAATGGTAAGCAAAATATAGCAAGTAGCATACCCTCGTTCTCCAACTATTTTCTGATAGATTTTCTCAGTGAGTATAAAAATTTTGATTATGAGCATATATAATCTGCTTCACCCACTGCTGCCCATAAGCCATTTATTTTTATGATGAGTTTGAGGTTCTGCTACAAGGTCATGTGTTCAGGAAAATTAATGGAAAAATGCTGAGTTGCAGTTTTGCTGTTATGATTAATTCATTATATTTATTAAATTCCTTTTATCAGGAAGATAGAAAATATGAATAATTCTATACCTAATTCCAAGGATCCTATGCTTAGAAAAGTTTCTAAAAGACAAAAAAATATTCTTGTACTATAATGAAGAAAGTTCACAATGCTAAGAAGTTAAGAACCAGATTGCTACAGGTTGGAAAATTAAGAAAAGCTTTATAAAGGAGGATTTTGAATCTGTATTTTAAGAGTGTGTAGAAAAACATAGGCAAAAATGTCAGGATAGAACATTCTAAGAGAAAGAAAAAACACACAACTAAGTACAGAAGTCAGGCAAAATCCAACACATTTGAGGCATAGTAGGTGGTATAATTCATCATCATACAATATACAAGGAAGATTGGAGGTATTTTGAGATGTTCTGAATGCCAGAATTGAGTAGTTTGTATATACTCAGGCCATAGGAACAATCTGTTGGCACATGGGAAAGACACATTATTGTAGATTAACATGTCAATTATCTGTATAGACATAGATGATAAGGGTAAAACCTGCAACTAGGAAAGCTGATAGAATGTTCTAAAAGCCTGTACATAAAGGGTATACTATGATGACTAAGATGGTGACCTGGAAATGGAGATGGGAAACTCTTATTACCTCTTATATATGTCTTAACAATTGGACTATACCCCATTTCTCTCTAAAGTCCTCATTCAAAGAAATGACTATGCTGGAAAAATAATGAAATAGTAAACATTTGAAGCTGTAACAAACATTATAGGAAAGGATTTTGATAATATATTCTCATTAGAAGAACATGTGTATTTATTTGTGTGTACGTATGTATGCATGCATATGTGTGTATGTGTATTAATTTTAATTTATTAGAGACTTTTCATGTTAAGCAAATTTTCAGGTTTATGGAAAAAATGCATAGAAAGTCCAGAGGGCTCCCCTACATCACCTTTCTCTCCCCAACACACATATACTTTCTCTCATTAAAATATATTATATCAATGTGGTAAATTTGTTACAATTAATGAATCAATGTTGATGTATTTTATTACTTGAAATCCAAAGTTTACATTGGAGTTAATTCTTTGTGTTCTATGGGTTTGACAAATGCATAATGATAATGTTCTATATCCACCATCATGGTATCATACAGAATAGTGGATTCATTGCCCTAAAAGATATGTCCTCTGCACCATCTGCTTATCTCTCCCTGACTCCCTGAACTCCCAGAAACCACTACACGTTTTATTGGTTCTGTAGTTTTGTTTTTTCCAGAGTGTCATACACATGGAATCATACAGTAAATAGACTTTTCAGACGGGCTCCATTCACTGACATATACATTTTAGCTTCCTTCATGTCCTTATGTAACTTGACAAATCATTTTTGTCTTTATTGCTGAATAATACTTCATCGTATGGAATACCATTGTTTATCAATTCACATATTAAAGAACATGTTGGTTTTTTCCCAGTTTTTGCCGATGAGGAAGTAAGCTGCTATAAACATTCATGCACAGATTTTTGTGTAACTGTAAATTCAAATTAATTTTGGATAAGCACACAGGAGAATGACTGTTGGTAAGTCTACGTTTAGCTTTTTCAGAAAATGCCTCACAATGTCTTCCAAAGTGGCTTTATGAATTTGCATATTCCCCAGCAATGCTTAAGAGTTCCTGTTGTTCCACTTTCTACTTTCTCACTAACAATGTTTTACACTTTAGCTATTCATTGTTATTTTAATATGCATTTCCCTAATGACATATGATGGTGAACTTTTTCAATATGCCTATTAAGCTTCTTGCATTATTTCTTCTTCAGTATCCTTGTGTGTCTTGTATATCAGAACAGAGAGGTCTATTCAGATATTTTGCTTATTGTGTCACTGTGCTGGTCTTCTTAATGTTCAATCTAAACGTTTTCTTTTGTCTATTTTACACACAAACCCTCCCTTAGATATGCTATTTACAAGTATTTTCTCTCCATCCATGCCTTGTCTGCCCTTTCTCTTTACAGTGCCTTTTATGGGGCATAAGTTTCAATTGTAATTATTTATAGCTTATCAATTTCTTTTTTCATAGACTGCAGTTTTGATGTTGAACTAAAGACCTGGAGTATCACATGGGTAAAGAGCACCAGGAATACCTACCACAAGTTACTATGCTATCTGTGGGGCAAAGACTGGTACTTTTATCCAAAAACAGTCTTGTTTTCATAGATGGTGATCGTAATTGTCTGAGTAATCAGTTTTCTTTTGAGGTTGTAAGGGACAAGGAAAGGAGTTAATTTTTTTTTTTTTTTTTTTTTTTGGTAGAGACAGGGTCTCACTTTATCACCCTCAGTAGAGTGCCGTGGTGTAACACAGCTCACAGCAACATCCAACTCCTGGGCTTATGTGATTCTCTTGCCTCAGCCTCCCAAGTTGCTGCGACTACAGGTGCCCACCACAATGCCTGGCTATTTTTTTTGTTGTTGTTGCAGTTTGGCTGGGGCCTGGTTCAAATCTGCCACCCTCAGTATATGGGGCCAGTGCCCTATTCACTGAGCCACAGGCGCTGCCCCCAAAACGTTAACTTTTAATTGAAAATCTTACTAGCTTTTCCTTATCTGTTAAGGTGATCCCATAACTCATACAAGAATGACATTTGTATTATACATTTCAAATATATGCAATATTCCTGTTTTCATCTGAAGTAGATAAATCTACGAACAATTGCTGCTTCTGAAATAGTTAAAGATAAACCTGACCTGGAATGACAATCTACTCATCTTCTGTTTTGAAGTCTTCTGTTTTATACTCTACTTGTGATTTCTTTGCTCCAGGTCCATATGCCTAATCCATACACCTGAAAGAGTAACTAGCAATTTTCCAAATGCTCTGAGCTTTATCATTCTTTTGCACAATCCTTTTTATGTTTTTACCTGGGAAACTCGGTGATGCTAGATAAAAATTAAATAACCAGGCAGATTCATTATCATCAATCTCAAAAGGGCACTTAAAGTTACTTAGCAAGGAAACATTTCTATATCAAGCTTTCTCTCCCACTCTTAGTAACAACTATTTCTCATTTTTCTCTCAGTCTTAATCTTTCTTTTCTGTCCATTCCCATCTCCCTAAACACGCATTTTCCCATGATGGTTTTATTAGATCCAGCATTACAGAAGTTAAAAGTACACATATGAAACATCCCCTCTCTCATCTTCCCATCCCCAAATCAGTAAATCTGCCTAACAGCATCTCCTTTCCAGTTTTCCATGTTCATTTCTGTTACAGTAAAAATAATTCCCTTCTACTTGCCTTTGGGACCCCACTTATTTTTTACTACAGAATGATGTTCCTTTACTTACACCCTCTCCTTCCCATATCACCAATATATATTTCCGTCCACAGAACCATTTGTACCAACCAATAAACACACTTTGGTCTCTTGCATCGCTAGAAAGATCCTCTCTCTTTACTTTCCAATCACTACAACACTGCCTCATTATTCTAAAGCTTTGTGCAACTTGATGTTTCCAAGCTGCTACCTCTCTGAGCTGTTTATATTGACTCTTCACCCTGTTTCAATTGGTGTTCAACCTTTGTCACTTCACTGAAAGCATTCTTGTCAACAATCAGCATGTAGTCAAATTCAAAGGACAATTTTCTGCTTCATCATACTCAATTTTTCAATACTCTCTACGTTCGTTCAAGGACTTTCTTCTTGCACTTCAGTCATCCTCCCAGGTATTTGCTTACTGCTCTGGTCATTCATCAGCATGATTGGATAATTCCTCGTATTGCATCAGTTCATCAAATATATAGATCATTGGAACTATTTCAAAAGTTCTCTTGACTCTCTTTACATTTTAAGTTTTGTCATCTACTCATCCTATATTAATATTTTTTAATAATATTAATATTGACTTGCTAATAGTCTTTGGTATCTAAGAACTTCAATTAACTTAACATATTAACCCAGAAATCTCTAAGGCACCAGAAATTTATAACTTTAAAACTGAACTCTCAGCGAAGCACAGTGGCTCAGGCCTATAAACTTAGCTCTTTGGAAGGTCAAGTTGGAAGGATTGCTTGAGCCTAGGAGTTTGAGACAAGCCTGAGAAAGAGTAAGAATCTGTGTCTAGAAAAATAGAGAAGTTGCCAAACATGGTGTCATGTGCCAGTAGTCCCATCTCCTTGGGACCTGAAGCAGGAAGATTGCTGAAGTCCAAGAGTTTGAGGTTGCAGTGAACTATAATTACAATACTTTAGGCTAACTCAGTAGACAGAGCAAGACCCTGTTTCAGAAACAAAAAACACAAAACTGAACTGTCAATCTTTCTCTTCAAATTTTTGAATTTTTCACACTGCATGAAATAAAAACTGTAATTCATTCTCAATTTGTTCAAACGAGAAAATTGGGAATAATGCTTTATTCTTCCATTTTTCTTACTTTTCATGACAAATTATTATTGGATACTAAATACTTTATCTTCACGGATATCTCAAACCTATCTAGTTCATTACCAATACCATAGGCCTAGTCTCCATCATTTTTCACTCAGACTATGAAGTATCCTTCTAATTAAAATATTTTCCTCAATCCATTTACCTAAAACAGAAAGCATGATCTACTGAATATATAATTTACTGAATATATAAACTGAATCACATTATTCTTTACAACCTTCCATCATAATTAGGTGACCTATATTAGTGAAGTACCTTATGGGTAAACATAGTAAACCAGAGAGTGCTTCTAGTCTAGAGGGAGCAGCTGTTAAGTGATCCTAGCAGATGTTAACATGAAAAGATGCAGGTGAAATTTGCCAAATACAATAAAGGAATACAAAAATCTCTCTCTCTCTCTGTTTCAGAAAATTACAAGCAAGAGTCTATGATTGAAAATAAAGATGCCTCAGGATGGGAAGCCTTTCACTGAGTGAGAGGGAGAGACATTGAGATCTGTTTGAGATGTTGGCCCCTATTGTTTAAAAATACTATGTTTGAAACAAAACATCTTTTTCAGTAAAGATCAGATTGAACACCAGTCAATTTACTTTACCTACACGAGAGATTTGGCTTATCCTTATTTCCTTCACTCCATTTTATGCTGTTCCCCCATTTAAACTCTTTAACTGAGCTTTTCACTGTTCTACATTTTCATGGAACAGTTCTTCAAGCTCTTCCTTTATGTAAGGCTATTCCTTCCTTGTATGTTGGATGCATATAATTCTTCCAGTATCAGTGAAAATAGGTCCTTCAAAAATTGGGTGGATTCCAATCCTAAGCCATCTTTATTTTCTATCATAGAATCTTGTTTGTAATTTTCTTTATGACTTCACAGTAATTTTCTAAATTTGTGAGTATATTTGCATGACCTGAAATCGACTGCACTTGAACATAATTTAACTCATTATATTACTATTACATTATAATATTTTCAGTTTCTTTCCAATAAATCTTTGGTATAATCTATAAAGAGTGCAATAAGGAAAATATTAATATTACCAATAATTGTTCTATATATCACATTTTAATAGCAGCTAATATAAACAGAATACTTATTTTGTCACAAACTCCATGATTACTACCATACATAAAATATCCCATATGACTTTATCCTTGAAACAGAAGATAAGCATTATTATCTTCAGTTATAGATCTCAGGAAATCAACTATTATAAAACACAAGATAATTTATGTCAGGAATGTGATTTGAATGAAGTTTGTTTGACTTCAAAGCATAATATAATATAGCAATTAAAAAGTCAAGTTTTGGAATACAGAAATCACAGATTCAAATCAAAGTTCCATTAAATTATTAGTTAGGTAAAGAGACAATCAGCTTCTTCGTTTAGAACAAAGACACAAAATAGGGATGGTACAAGACAGAAGAAGATTAGAAGCAACCTAAACTAGTTCTCAAAGAAAGGGTCCAACGCTGTGGCCTGAAGTTACCCTAAGGAGGGACTTTCTTGGAGAAAGCACAGTGACTCACCCGTGAAGCAACTAGAGACACCAAAAGTGGGAAAAAGAGAAGTGAGGTGAACCACATGGCAAGACTGGAATTAACCTAGGGGAAGCGTCCACACTTGGGGAAAGGCTACAAGGGAGGACTCCACAGCCTGGCAGAAGACACTGAAATACAAGCTGTGAGGAGGTTCACCAAAGCAGGCCTGAAACCTGAACAAAAAGCTTCTTGGGAAGTGAAACAGCCTAGTACCAGACAGTGGGAACAGAAGAGTTCCACTAACTTCTGGTCCCAGGTCATTGCAACAGATAACAAACTATGCTCTCATCCCCAGAAGGCCTGGTTTAGAGGGTCAATTCCACTGCAGCCACCTAGCCATAACCCCTGGTAGGACAGAAGGAGCAGGGAGAGCAGGTGCTCTCATGTACACTGTGACTAGGTGCCATACAATCCTTCCAACCTGGCCCAATCGGCCATAGGTGGCCCAGGAACTGCTGCTGGCATTAGGCCCACAACTTGTCCAAGGACTAGCCAAGACCCCCATCCTGTTCAGGTGCCTGTGAAGGTGCACAAACATGCATCAAGTTCCTGAAACTGGCTCAGAGACTGGCCAAGGTCCTACATTTTTCCAGGCACAAGCCAAATTCCCACAACCCACCTTACCTCTGGCTGAAGTTCTATCAGGTGTTCAGGCACCCAAGAAGGTTATACATGGGCTCAGGCACAGCCAAGGACACATGACCCAGTTCCTTAGAGGGAGACTTGCCCAGTCCTTTATCTAAGCTTTCAACAGCAGCTTGAAGACAGACACATTAATTTACCTGAATATCCCACAGCACTGGCTTGACTGTGACTACCTCTAGGGAAAGGAACAATGCTTGAGAAAGGCTGCATTATAGGCTTTCAGTGCATCTGCCCTTATCCTGCAGGATCAAGCCACTGGAATAGAATACAAGAGCACTATCCAGGGAGTTTTCCTTCTTCTCAGTAAATAGGAGAGTTCAGAAAATGAAAACAGGTGCCCCCAAACCTATTGCCCCTGAGCTGAGAAGAGGTTTCAGACCAGAAGAAACCAGCAAAAGAATTCTGGCCACATGGAAAAAGTTTTAAAAAAAGTTAAACACTCACAAAGGATCATCTTAGACCCACAATGCTGGATCCTAACAAAATGGAAATTATCAAAATATCAGAATATAAATGATAAGCAAGATGAATGGAAGTTAGGAAAGAGTTGAAAACCCAAACAAAGAAATTAAAAAAAAAAAAAAGACATGAAAGAAAACATGTGAAAAACTCACTTAATGAGATAGGCAACATAAGAAAGGACATAACCAAACTTAAGAAATGAAAGAGTCATTTAGGGAATTAAAAGACAGAGTAGAAAGCTTCAACAACAACCAAGAATAAGAAAAAGAAAGAATTTCGAAGCTTGAAGAAAAGGCTTTTGAACAAGCTTAATTAGTTAAAAACATAGGGAAAAATTAAACAATGAGCAATCACTCACAGAATAATATAGGACTATGTGAAATAAGACAGTAAATAAATTATAGGTTTCCCAGAGGAAAAAGAAAATCCAATAAAATTGGTTAACCTATTAAAGAAAATTATTGAGGAGAATTTCCTTGATATTGTCAGAGAGTCTGATATGCAGATACATCACTTGAGAAGACTCATATCAAATGGGTCATCTCTATGACACATAAACCTCAACCTGGCCAAATTCAAATGATGAAGAAAATCCTAAAATCTTCAGGATGAAAGAAGCACTAATCTACACAGAAAAACAGTTCAGGTAACAGAAGACTTATCAGCAGAGATCTTACATCCCAAGAAGTATTAGAGCCCCATTTTCAGTCTTAAACAGAACACTGCCAGCCAAGAATTCTGTATCCTTAAAAATTAAGTTTCATAAACAAAAAAAGAAACAAAGAATTTTCTATACAGGCAAACAATAAAGGATTTGGTTCTACTAGAACTGTTGCCTTCATCAAAAAAACCCCCCCAAATCACAAATTAACAATGTAATGTCACATCTTAAGGAACTAACAAAAAACAAAGCCAGCTTAAGAAAAGAAATAACAAAGCTCAGAGCAGTGCTAAATGAATGAAAACAAACAAAAATAATACAAAAGATGAATGAAACAAAAAGTTGGTTCTTTGAAAAGGTAAGTAAATCAACAGACCAATAGTTAGATTAGCCAGAAATACAAAGAAGAGCCTCAGAAAAACTCAATTAGAAAAAAAGGGGACATTCATTAAAAGTGATAGTGTGGAAATGCAATACATTATCTATCAATACCATAAAAACCTCTCCATAAACTAACTAAAAAACTAAAGAAAATGGATAAATTCCTGGAAATGCACAACCTTCCAAATGTAAATCAACAAGAAATAGAAATCTTGAATAGACCAATGACAAGTAATGAGATTGAAGCAGTAATTAAAAATCTCCCAACACAAAACAGCACTGGATGAAAAAGATTCACAGCCAAATTCTGACAGATCTACAATAAAAAACTGATCTCTATTCTACAGAAATTGCTCTGTAACATTTGCAGAGAATCCTTCCTAGCTCATTCTAAGAAGTCAGTAACATCTTGATACCAAAGCAAGGAAAAAACACAACAAAAAAGAAAACTAGAAACCAATATGAATATAAGGGTAGATTTCTTCAACAAAATACTTGGAAGAATTCAAAAATACATTAAAAGCTAATCCATAATAATCAACTAGGTTTCCTCCCAGGGTACACAGATTATTGAACATTCACAAACCCAGACAGTTAGTTAACCACATAAACAGAATTGAAAACAAAGACCATAGAGTCATCTCCTTGGAATCAGAAAAAAAAATTCAAGAAAATCCAACACATTTTCCTGATAAAAACCGTCAAAAAATTAGGCATAAGAGGAACATACCTCCAAATTATAGAAACAGTATGTATCAAACCTATAGCCAAATCATAAAACATGGGGAAAAGTTAAAAACATTGCCCCTAACAACTGGAAAATACAAAGTTGCCCACTGTCATCACCAGTTCTGTTTAAAGTAGTATAGAAACTCTTAGCCAGAGCAATCAGAAAAGAAAAAGAAAAGATATCCAAATAGGGAAAGAAGTGGTCAAACTATTCTTGTTTGCTAATAATATGATCTTGTACATAGAGAAAACCTTAAAGACTCCATTTCTAGACTCCTAGACTTGATAAATAAACTCAGCAAAGTCTCAGGTTACAAAATCAATATATAGAATTCAGTAGCATTTCTATGTACAAATAACAGTTATGCTGCATCAAGTCAAATCAAGGAATCAATACCATACTTAAGAGCTATAAAACAGTAAAATATCTCAGAATGTAGTGGAGGTGAAATATTTCTGTAAAGAGGACTATAAAACACTGATGAACAAAATTGCAGATGATACAAATAATGGTAAAATATCCTTTGCTCATAGATTGGCAGAATCAACATAATTTAAATGGCCACAAATCCCAAAGTGGTCTACAGATTCAATGCTATTCCCATCAAATACCAATGTCTTTTTTCTCTAACCTGGAAAAAGCAGTAATAAGCTTAATTTGGAACATAAAATGAAAGTAAATAGCCAAAGCAATCCTATGCCAGAAAAGCAAATCTGGAGTAATCACATTACCTGACTTCAAATTATACTATAAGGATATAGATCAAAAAGAGTGTGGTCTAGTATAAACAGAGGCTTAAACATCAGTGGAGCAGAATAGAAATTGCAGAAATAAAACCATATAGGTATAAAAATCTGGGTATTCACAAAGCAGAAAACAACGTACACAGGGAAAAGGAAGTTTAAATAATTGTTCTGGAGAAATTAGAAAGCTACATGAATAAAAATGAACATGACCCCTATGTATTTCCATATACAAAAATTAGTTGAAAAAGGAGAAAAGAAGTTAAATGAGAAACATGAAACCCTAAAAATTCTAGAATAAAACGTCAGATAAACTTTACAACTAATACACTAATGGCAAACCAGCAACAACCAAAACAAATAAATGAGACTTAATTAAATTAAAAGGCTTCTGCACAGTGAACTGAAGAATCAACAGAGACAATAGACAACATATAGAATGGGACAAAATAATCACAATCTACGCATTCAACAAAAGACTAATATAAATATTCTACAAAGAGTTCAACAATTCCACAACAACAACAAAATCCCACCAAAATTGGTAAAGGTTATGATTGTAAGTTTCTCAAAAGAGGATAGAAAAATGTTCCACAAATATATAAAAAATGTTGAACATAATTGATCATTAGGAAAATGCAAATTAAAACTACAATGAGACACTTTGCTAAGAAGCACATTTTCCAGTTCCATCCATGTAAACATGAAGGAAGTAAAGTCTCCGTTTTTCTTTTGATAACAAAAGATGAATACAATTCACATTGAAGAAGTTTTTGTCATTGTAGAAGTCAAATATGATTTAAGTATTACAAATTGAAAACAGTTTTTATCCTTCTTAAAATGTGCATACATTTTGAGTGCACTTTGTATATATTAGCATGTTGTATTGACGCTATACTCGTAATGTAGAGTTGATTGTTGCCTGTACAAATACAGACACTGTGGACTTACAGAAGACATTATTGGTTTGGGCAATACATTTAAAGATAAAAAAATTAAAACATTTTTTAAAATAAATGTTTACTGTATATGTTATAATAATTGTTCTAATTCAAAACAAAAATTATATCCTAAATTAGGCTTTTAAGAAAACGGTCAAAGAACTAATAGAGAACAAAAAGAAATTACAAGGAGCTCAGTAAAGATGGGAATTAGAAGACTGAGTGAAAAGCGTCTATATGTTATGCATACATTCTTTTGATATTTTGTATTATTTGACACAAAGGGAAATGTTTTATATCGTCAACAATGTGGGCATCAAAACATAAAGCATTTATTTATTGATTGATTTTTTTTGCATTTTTTGGTCAGGGCTGGGTTTGAACCTGCCACCTCTGGCATATGGAGCTGGCATCCTACTTCTTTGAGCCACAGGCGCTGCCCCTAAATTATTTATTCTTTGTCAGTTCACCAAATCTGTTTCTTCCACGCACGTTGATTGAACACCTGATACAAAGAATACTGTGTTACATGAAGAGACTGTAAGAAGGTGGAGGGAATATGAAGGAAGAGAAAGGAAAGGGGGAAAAAAATCTTAGTGACTGTTATCAAAACTTACTGCTGTCACTACCATAACATCCTAATGCATAGGAATTCACTGGGAAATATTATACAACAAATTCGTGCTCTTTAGATTAGATTATTTTGGAAGCTGTTTTATATTAGATTATTTTGGAAGATATTTTTGAGGGGTTGATATTTTAAGCAAATCTCGAAACATGGTAGTGTGATTATAAAAGGAAGGACATTCCAGACTAGATGGATTGGGTAAAAAGTCTCTAGGGACAGATGTACTTGAAATCCTAGACGTCCTTGAAATAGGGATTACTTGCAGTGGCTGGAGTGTGAACCTCCAGGCTGGTGATAAAGGAAGTTAAAACTGAAAGCCAAAACATGAGCTGAATTATGAAAAGTATTTTGGCTCATAGTATGGAGCTTGGATTTACCCTTTGGGCAAGAAGAAACCATTGCAATATCTCAAAAGGGGAGTGATGTGATCAATTTGAGCTCTAGGTAGATCATTTTAATATTTATATTTTAAGGGTATTAAAGAGAATAAGACTGACAGTAGAAAATATAAGAACAAAGTTGCCTTAGTTTTAGTTTTCCGAGTGATAGGTGATAGGGGCCGGATTGATTAACTTGTTTCTTGGAAATGTATTTGATGCTCTTTTGATTTTCCTCTAATAAGAAACTTCTAGTGGATTTATTATTTTTACCATTTCAAAAAATCTAAAACAACTCAGTTTATATGTATTAGTTTTGTTTTTTTTTTTTTGTTTTTTTTTTGAGTCGGAGCCTCAAGCTATACCCCTGGGTAGAGTGCCATAGCATCACAGCTCATAGCAACCTCCAACTCCTGGGCTCAAGCGAGTCTTCTGCCTCTGCCTCCCAAGTAGCTAGGACCAGAGGCGCCCGCCACAACACCCTGCCATTTTTGGGTTGCAGCCATCATTGTTGTTTGGTAGGCCAGGCTGGGGATTCGAACCCGCCACCTTAGGTGTACGTGGCTGGTGCCTTAGCTGATTGAGCCACAGGCGCCGAGCCTATATGTATTAGTTTTTATTTTCCATGATTCAATATTTATCTTTTAAAAGATAATCTATTATGACAACTTGAAATTAGTTGTTTGCATTGTTATTCTATGACTATTTATTTACATTTTTGTTGGACAATGCTCAAAGAATCATGTTACCTTAAATTCAGTTATTCCAAAATTATCCCAAATGGTTTTTGTATGTTTCTACAGGTATGACTTTCAACATAGCACTAATGGACATTCAGAATTCTTTAGCAAGAGGCACTTTTTAAAAAAAATAAATCATAGCTGTGTACATTAATGCAGTCATGGGGTACAATGTGCTGGTTTTATATACAATTTGAAATATTTTCATCAAACTGGTTAACATAGCTTTCATGGCATTTTTCTTAGTTATTGTGTTATGACATGTATATTCTACATTTAGTAAGTTTCACATGTACCCTTGTAAGATGCACCATAGGTGTGGTCCCACCAATTACCCTTGGGAGCAAGAGGCATTCTTAAATAGACAATGTCATTTTAATATTAGAAGTATACAGTAAAACTGATTATTGTAATTTGTTTAACAATAATATCAACATAATATACATCAAGGTAAAATTTGTTGTCTTATATTTAAAGATTGCCACATATTCATACTTAATTTGAAATCTCCATAACTTGGAGATTATGAATTGGGCTGTAATAAACAGTGTTGTATAACATCTTTGTTGTAAAGTAATTTTCTGTCATCTGGATATAAATCTAGTAGAGGAATTGCGGGATTAACCCATGAATGGATGAACGAATTCTGGTATATGTATACCATGGAATATTATGTAGCCATTAAAGATGGAGACTTTACCTCTTTGATGTTTACATGGATGGAGCTGGAACATGTTCTTCTTCGTAAAGTATCTCAAGAACGGAAAAAAAAAATACCCAATGTACTCAACACTATTATGAAATCAATATATAACCACTCACACTTTCCTATGAAAGGTAAAACATAATTATAGCCCAGAAAGAAGGAAAGAAAAGGAGGGTCGGGGGGGGGGGGAAGGTGGAGGGAGGGTAATCCATGGGACCTACTGTGCATATTGCAATTATACTTGTCAAATACATTAATAGTACAGTATTAATGTCTAAACACAACAATGAAATACGTGAGGTGAATGATGTGTTAACCAGTTTGATGTAAACATTCCAAATTGTATGTAAAATCAGCACATTGTACCCCATAAATGCAGTAATGTACACAGGTATGATCTAATAATAAAAAAAAGAAACCGCTAGACATTTACCTTGAATGGAATGGATCAGTACACTCATAAATAAGATGTGCTTATCTAGTTTCTAGAACATATTGTTATAAATAAAATGTAACATTTACTTTCTCATTCAGAAGGTATCATTTGAAATGTACATTATGTTACATTTTTCTAATAAAATCAGAGTGGATAGTGAAATTAAGAAGACAACCATATTTTTCCTAAAATTGAAAACAAGGAGCAATACACATGCACAATGCTGATATGATCTTGCAAATAATGAATTGCTGCTATGACCTTCAGCTGTTCTTGTTTTATTGTATTGTATCAGCTGCTGAGGAAAAAAAAAATGTCCTCATATTTTTGCTTTACTAACTTGAGTCTTTTGAGACCCATCATGAAAGAGTTGGACCCAGTTAGTGTGAAAAGTCTTCAATATGCTTCCTCTTTGATCTCTAAATCCTTCACAGTCTTATATTAACTTTTCTCTCCCCTTCTATTCCACATTAAATAATGTTTCATTATTCAACAATAAGTCTTTTGAATGTCACTGTAAATCAGATACACATGCTTTTGATGGTGCCATCGTTAATAAGGATATTATTCATTGACATCAATGAACTTGAATTTATACAGTGCCCCAGCATATCATTACAGCAGCCATGCAAATCATTATGTACTCAAGGCCTGAGGGATATAAATCTGAGTCTTAAGGAAATTAGTCAGCAATTTGAAGTCCTTCAGTGGTTATGCACTAGATTCATAATAAAATCTAAACTCTTCACAGAAGCCCTGCCTTGACGTGAACACTATCTGTCCTTCCTCTTCCTCTGTTTCCTTTTTCCTTTCCCTTGTCCAGGCATAAGTCAAATCCCTCCCTATTCTTGGCAATGTGTCTGTACTTTATTACACAGTTCTTCCTTCTGGCTAGAATACCTCTCCCAACTTTTATAAGCTTGTGTAAATCTTGCTAATCCTTCACGTGTTCATGCAGAAGTTAATTTCTGTAAGATACAAACAATAATTTCATATAGATAATTGCACAGAATTAGGGATATGACAATAAATAAAAGCAATTTCTTTTTTTTAATTTTTTTTTATTTCAACTCATTTATTTCAACTTATTGCTTTGAAGGGTTTTTTAAAATTTTTTTTTATATTACTTCTTCCTCCTGTAGTGTTTTCTTGCCTCCCTGTGTAGTTGGGATCACAAGGTCCGGCTGTCTCGTTGTCCTGTTGTTGTTGTAGTAGAGACGGGGTCTCACGCTGGCTCAACTGGCTCAGGGGGGTCTTAACTGGTCTCGAACCTCTGAGCACAGGTGATCCGCCCGCCTTGGCCTCCCATAGCACTGGGACAACA
>CAUYQV010174447.1:0-11411 GCA_963574575.1 Galagoides demidoff | reverse complement strand
CTTATATAGGTGTAATAGCTTAGCTGTGATTGGTCTATAAAATGGACCAATCAGGAGCAGGATTGAAAATGGACCAATCAGGGATGGGCACCAGTGTTTTCCCTTGATTGGCAGGTCCTCTAGCGCTGCTCTACTGGAGCCTCTGGGGGAAGAAAGCTCCCCTGCTTGCTCCAGCCTGCCAGTTTCTTTGCTGCCTGCTGCCACCAAGACAAGGTGGCAGGTCCCCTCCCCAGGCCCTGCTCGGCTGAGCTGGCTGGGGCGCCACTTTTCCAGTATCACTAAGTACAAGGGAGTACAGAAAAATCAGTGTCAAGAGGGAATTAGTTTTTCAATTTTTTTTTTCAGTTTTTGGCTGGGGCCAGGTTTGAACTCACCACCTCCAATATATGGGGCCAGCACCCTACTCCTTTGAGCCACAGGCACTGCCCCTTCAAAAGGGAATTTAATAGCCTTAAATCCTTACATCAAAAACACCAGAAGATCACAAATTAACAACCTAATGTCATACCTCAAAGAACTAGAAAAAAGATCAAACCCAAAGCCAGCAGAAGAAAAGAAATAACAAAGTTAGGCTTAGAATTAAGTGAAGTGGAAACAAAACAAAAACAATACAGTAGATCAGTGAAACAAAACTTGGTTCTTTGGAGACAAACAAAATTAATAAACTGCCATAAAATAAAGGATGAAATAAGTTCAATCATAAATGAAAAAGGAGGCATTACAGCTGATAACACAGAAATAAAAAATATCACCCATCACTACTATCAGTACTTCTATGAAGACAAACTAAAAAATCTAGAGGAAATGTATAAATTTTTGGAAACACACAACCACTCAAGTTTGAATCAGGAAGAAATAGAAATCCCTGAACAGACCAATAATAAGTAATGAGATAATAACAACTCTCCCAAAATAAAAATTAAACAAGCCCTTGACCAGATGGATTCACAAATTCTACCAGACCACCAAAGAATTGACACCCATTTTATGGAAAATGTTACATAACTTTGAGAAGGAGGGAATCTTCCCTAACTTATTCTATGAAGGCAGTTTAATACTAATACCACAGCCAGGAAAGGACACAATAAACAAAGAAAACTACAGACCAATATCCCTTATGAACATAGATGGGAAAAATCCTCCACAAAATACTAACAAATTTAATTTGACAATATATCAAAAAATAATACACCATTATTAAATAGGATTCATCCCAGAGATGGAAGGATAGTTCAATATACCCAAATCAATAACTTTGATTCTCCACATAAACAGAATTAAAAAGAAAGACCATATGATCATTTCATGATAAAAACCCTAAACACATACAGGGGTACAAGTGAAACTCTCTAAGAGTAGAATCAGAATGTTTTAAAACTATAACTGAGAAAATGATATGAAGGCTGTGTTGATCAGTTTGATGGAAGTATTTCGGATTGCATGCAAAAACCCCACACTGTACCCCAGAAGTGCATTAATGTACATAGTTACCATTCAATAAAATTAAAAAAAAGTAAAAAAAAACCCTAAACATATTCAGCATAGAAGAAACAAACCTCAACTTAATAAAAGCCATATATGAAAATCCACAACCACCATCATACTGATTGGAAAAATACTAAGAGCTTTCCCCGTAAGTACTAAAACAGGACAAGGATGTCCACTCTCACCACTTCTATTCAAACTAGTGTGGGAAATCCTAGCTAGAGCAATCAGGCAAGATACAGAAATAAAGACCACCCAAATGGCTAAAGATGAAGTCAAATTATCCCTGTTTGCCAAAGGTATGTTCTTATACCTAAAAACTCTAATAACTCTACCAAGAATTGATGAATACACTAAGTAAACTCTCAGATTACAATATTAATGTTTATAAAACAATAGCATTTCTATATGCTGAGAGTCAAATCAAGGACTCAATATTAATTATAGTGGCTACACTGAAAATAAAATGCCTAGGAATATACTTAATGATGGAGGTGAAAAATCTCTAAAAGAACTATATGAACTGATAAAGGAAATCAGAGATGACATAAGTAAATGGAAAAACATCCTATGATCGTGTAATGGAAGAATCAATATTGTTAAAAATGATTATACTGCCCAAAGTGGCATGCAAATTCAATGCAATTTCCATTAAAATTCCAAAATCATTTCTTCACAGATCTAGAAATAATAATATTAAAGTTCATTTGAAACAAACAAAAAAACCTAAATAGCAAGGGAAATCTTCAGCAAAATGAACAAATCTGGAGGCATGATGTTACTTAACTTCAAATTATACCATGAGGCTACATAGTAACATGATACTGGTATAATGGTATAGACATAGACTAAATGGAACAAAATAGATAAACCATAAATAAAACCATGCTGGTATGCCTAATTGATTTTTGACAAAGCAGAAAAGAAAAAAACACATACTGAGGGGAAAACACCATGTTCAACAAAATGTCCCGGTAAAACTAGATAACCATATGCAGAAGAGTGAAACTGTATCTCTCTCACTGTATAAAAACTAATTCCATTTGGATTAAAGGCTTAAATGTAAAACCTGAAGTCATGAAAATTTTACAAGAAAATATAAGAAAAACTCTCCTAGACATTGGCCAATGCAAAAAATTTACCAGTAAGTCCACAAAGCAAATATGGAACAACAAAGATAAAGGAGACTTAATTCAACTAAAAAGCTTCTGCACAACAAAGGAAATAATCAACATTGTAAGCAGAGAACCTACAGAATTGGAGAAGATATTTGCAAACTATACATCCACCAGAGGGCTAATATCTATAATCTACAAAGAACTCAAATCAGGAAGGAAAAAAAAGCAAATAACCACTAAAAGGTGGGAAAAAGACATTAACAGACTATTCTCAAAAACCAGACAACTTGCCAAAGAACATATGAAAAAATGCTCAACATCGACACCACCAGACCCCTGTCAGAATAGCCAGTATTAAAAAGTTCTAAAAATAACAGATTTTGGTGTGGATGCAGAGGAAAAGGAACACTTGTACACTGTCAGTCAACTGTAAATTAGTATAACCTTTATGGAAAACTGTATGTATATTCCTCAAAAAATAAATGTAGACATTCCATTCAACCCAGCAACACCGCTACTGTGTATCTACCCAAAAGAAAATAAGTAATTTTATTTAAAAAAAAAAAACAAGTTCTACACCATATAATAGTCATACCCATTTTGAAAATTTGCAATGTTTGACCCAAATGATTGCCAAAATAGAGACTAGCATATGCACCAGACATGCTTACCAATATATGCTAGATGCCTCTCAAACTGGTCTATATTAAAGAGAAACATTTTAAAATAACATTTTTTTTTTTGAGACAGAGTTTCACTATGTCGCCCTTGGTAGAGTGCTGTTGTTTCACAGTTCACAGCAACCTCTAACTCCTGGACTTAAGCAATTCTCTTGCCTCAGCCTCCCAAGTAGCTGGGACGACAGGTGCCTGCCACAGTGCCCGGCTATTTTTTGGTTGTAGTTGTCATTGTTTTTTGGCAGGCCCTAGCTTCTGAGTTACAGGCGCTGAGCCTAAAATAACATTTTTTATAATTATATATTTAAAGAGATAATATCTATTACTCTGCCTTTAACAAAATGGATAATTCATTTGAACACATGGCCAAATATGGGGATTCAAGATCCAGCCCCTGAAAAACTCTACCCTTAGTATAGAACAGGTTAAATGCAAATTAAAATCTGTCAATGTGATTATTTTTTTCAGGTAAGCCTCACTTAAAGAAAGTTATACTAATATACATGCTTATTGATTTGAAAAAAGAAATGAGAAATGAACTAAAGCCAAATGGAAATATGAGGCAAATTACAACAAAAAGTTTTGAAGTTGAGCTAATTATGGCCATGCTATACTGAGACTAATTTTCAGCAAACAGAAGTGTTTTCTCCTTCAAAGTGCTTGGATTTAGGGGCCATATCTCATTCCAATTATATATTTCAAATGTCTGTTTTAAAAATATGCTTAGTGAGGAGACTTTAGCATCATTCTATAAACACACAAGAAAAGTCATCCTTTATTTTAGATTCACAAATGGCATTTATTCAGTTTAGTCAGACACATTACTCATAGAGTTTACATTAAATAGTTTTTATGCATTTCAAAAATTTAAAACTATCCTAAAGCTTTGTCACATAGGAGGAGACTTCAAACAGTGAGGCACAGTGTCAGGAGGCAATTCCCAAGGTTAATTTTTAGCAATGTGGAGGGCTCTGGAAGCCTCATTATAAATAGAATTAGTGTTACAGGGGATCCATGTAAAGGACAATACCATTCAATTAGTTAAACCAACTTAAGTATTTTTTTAAAAATTAAATCACACCATTTCTAGTCCTACCTCATACTATGTATAAGATGAGGCCTTCATTATTACATCTCCTCATGTTGTTAGATACTAAACATACTCTTTTTATATCTAGGGAAGTAATCCTAGCTCTTCTAAATTTAGAAATTGTCTTGATACCTTCTATCAAGTCCATTTTTTTCTAATTAAGGCTGAACCTCTAATTTTGTAGGGAATCAAAATGTGTCCTACATACTTCCACTTCAATGTTACTTTCTGCTATCACCAAGTCTGTCAAATACTCACAGTCTTCACTCTTAGATTTTTCAAAAAGTGTGTCACCCAGATCTACCACTCAGCTTTGCCTTAGTTATGTAGAGGAAAAAATAATTTAAAAAGTCAAGTTCCATGTATCTGGTGACTACTGAATAAACCTCAGATTTCCCAGTTTCTTTAAATATACCTAATACAAAGATTATATATAAAAAGCTACAGCCTAATTTTCAAAGAAATTGTCTAAAGGTTAGAGTAATCCTAGTATGAAGACTGGTCCTTGAAGCTAGAATGTCACATTATTCGTTACAAATAAAGAAATCACATAGTAGATATCCAATATATAGTCACTAATTATTTTAAACTATCTAACTCTCACAGAGATGGAACTCAAGATGTCTTAATCACCTAAGGTAATAATAAATCAGTCTTTTTCTGTTGCTTAGCTTTCACACACCTCACACACACCATAAAAAAAAAAAAGTAGAAGGGAGGTAATAGGAAAGACAAAAATATCAGAAATTGTAGACATGATTGCATGTACATAGTGCAATTTAGCCATCCTAATTAGCCATAAATTCAGTTTTGAACTTTAAGAACTTCACTTCACAAGGGATTCCCATGTTCTTTAAAAAGGCGAACATCTAATGTGGCTTTGGTTTTGTCATAGCAATTAAGAAAAGATAAAGAGGACAGGAAGAAAGAAGTGTAATGAATAAAAAATCAAAATAACAAGAACTTTAAAAGTGGAAGGATGCTGTGACAGGCAAAATAGAACTAGATGTCAGGAGACCTAGGGTATAATACAATCATGGTCACTCACTAGCTATATAACGTTGGTCAATTAACCTAAGACTACATTTTCTCACCTGCAAATAAAAAAATAGTCTCTGTCAAGCATACTTTTCTGGATTATGCTGAGGATCAAATGAAATAAAGGATAGGAAAGTGATTGGCCAAATCAAAGTGGATAAAACAATTGTTTAAAGAATTCTAAAATATAGTTGAGCAGAATTTGATAGCTAAGGAAAAAGTACATGAATAGCATCAGTTTGGGGAAAACAGAGCTCATTAACCAGCTGGATCATAACTACCAGTACCAATTTTTTTTTGTAACAATGCAGTTCCAGAATTCATGTTCCCCTCCACAGAAACCTCCAGATTCTAGCAGCATGCAGATTAAGACCCAATTCACCTAAAGCTATATTGCCATAAGCACCCTAGAAGTCTCTTTCATGTTCAAGGGCTATAATCTCTATCTTTAAAAGTCTGTTATCTGCTTTTACTGCAGTACATATAAAATAAAAGTCTACCATACCTTTATAGGAGCCCATCATTTACTTAGCATTGGTTATCCTTGATATATTAGACTGCATTCTTAGAAGAGACAGATTTTGAGTTGCAGGGCCTATAATGAAAAAGAATCTGAGACACCACAGGACATTGATGTGTCATGGAAGGTCACCATTCCTCGTGAGGGTCACAATGAGCTGAGGCACAGCGGTAAAATCCTTGAGGGACCCTGGATGATCCCATCACAGTCAGATAGTAGTTTGCTCTTCTGTTTGTCATTTCTTGTTTTCCTACATTTTAACTTGGTCCCTTGTTGATAAGATATTGCCACTTTCTTCCTTTTCAATTCCCCTCAACAATTTCATATACCATTATCCTTCTTTAAGAGAAACACCTTTCCTGAGAAGCTGGCCTATAATCACCTCCCCATTTCTATGCCTTCTTTCTGACATGTGAAATGCCTACTATCAATTCAACCTCATTTATTTGTGCAGATTCTCCTTTTTGCTTTAGCTGCTCAACTTCTATGTCCTGTGTCATTCTCATTTATATGGGATTTCTCTTTTACTAAATGGTTGCCTTCGTTTGTTTCAGTGACTTTAGGAAGCCCTTTATCCTGACACTTACGTGATTGTGATTTGTTTATTCCTTTCTTAATATAAATAGTTTTGAAAATTTAGCAGGGGCCTTTATTCTTTCAGGTAGTTAATTCCTTTTAAAATGTCTCAAGTTCAGAAAGAGTCCCATATTGCCTGAGTATTTGGTCCTCTCACATAATACATTAAATTTTCCTAGTTCAATAATAAGTTAGAAAATACAAACTTGAGCCAATTTAACTTGAGATTAATTTTTATCATCTGTAGATTAAATAGCGAACCTACTATATTTCCAAAAACTATTGAACGTTTTCCAGTAAAAATACCATTATTAGTGACTATACTTAGATTTGACCATATATTGCTTCTAAAATGGTTATTCTAATTTAAGAAGCTATTGATCATGACACTATTGCATAGATGTAACACAAAAACTTTTTCTCTAAGATATTATTTTGTACTCTTTAAGTTTTCTGATCATATGTTGTCTTCAATTATTCAAATCTTATTTGGCAACATAGGTAGAATTTTTGTCACTGAGCCCCTTAGAGACTTCAGGTAAACATTTCAGAAAGCTTTGCATCATTAAGTAAAGTGCCCTCTAAGCTACTGAGCCCCACGAAGGTGGTCATTGAAAATCATCATTCTCCTCTCACAATCTGACACCCTCAAAGAAACTGTGCCAATGCCCTGATGGACTCAGTTTAATTCATATCATAGTTTATTTGCTGGAATCATTTTTCTTTTTTTGCAGTTTTTGGCTGAGGCTGGATTTGAACCAGCCAACCCGCCACCTCCAGCATATGGGCCAGCACCATACTCCTTTGAGCCACTGGCCCTGCCCTGGAATCATTTTTACCTCAAAATTAGTATGACATTTTTCTGATAACTATATGAAAAAAACAGATGATATCATAATTCAAACAAATCCCAATTGAGGGACATTCTACCAAATGCCAGACCAGTGCTCCACAAAGCTGTAAAGGTTCTTAACAGTAACAGTGATCTAAGAAACTGGCACAACCAAGACAAGCCCAGAGAAAGGTGACAATTAAATGTTATCTTGGATGAGGTCCTAGAAGAGAAAAAGGATATTAGCAAAAACTAAGGTAATTAGATTAAAGTATATACCTTAGTTAATAATAATTTATTCATAATGGTTCATTAATTGTAACAAATATACGATATTGACTTATGATGTTAATAATAAGGAAAAGTGAGTATGACATATATATAAACTCTGTACTATCTTTCCAGTTTTTGTATAAATAAACTGTTCAGAATTTTATTGTTAGAAAGTTTACTAAAAAATACGATGTCCAGAAAACAATCAAAGGTAACCCAGGCACATAAAGAGATCTGACAACATTAAATATAGATATAATAAAACAGAAAAAAGAAGAGGTGACAAGAATTACAGAAAGTAAGATTAAAAAACATATCTAGAAGACAAATATCTGTAATATTCTCATGTAGATAAAATCTGAGCCTGAAAATTTCAATGAGGAACTTGATAGTATTAAAATAACATGGCAGAACCAAATGGAAATTCTAGAACTGATAACTGAATAACAAAATTCAGGAATGCAAAGGTTGGGATTTACAATGGAAAAGAGATCAGTGCAACAGAAATGAGTTTATTTTAGAAAATCTATCTAGGATGAGATTAAGAGATAGGAAGAATGAAAAGTAAATAAAACAAAGTGAGAAATATAAAGTGTAAGAAAATCTAATGTATATGTAACCTGAATTCCAGAAAAAAGAATTCAAAAGTATGGGTCAGAAGAAGTGTTTTTAAAAATGAAAACTGTAAATGTACCCAATTTGATGAAAGATATAAATAAATTTATATGATCAGGGATCCAAAATAATTAATAAAAGTAAATCCACAACAAGACACATAATGAAAAGACCAAAGGTATACGAAGACAAAAAGAAAGTCTTAAAAGTAATAAAAAAAAGCACTTTTTCTTCAAAGAAGAAACATTTAGTCTGATAGAAGATTCTCAACAACAATAGAAGACAAAAGGCAATGGAAATATACCTTCAATGTGGTAGGGATAGGGAGAACTACCAACCTAGAATTCTACTAAATATATTCAGGTAAATTATCATTTAGTAAGGAAGATAATATAAAAATATTTTCAGACAGACAAAAACTAAGAGAATTCATCTACTGAAAACCAACACTAATTAGAAAGTAAAATAAGAAATACTAATTAGGAGGTAAATAATACCAGATAGAGAGTCAGAGATTCAGGAAGAAAAAAAAAGAATATAGAAAACTATCTGGCTCAGCATCCATTGCTCAATGGTTAAGACGCCAGCCACATACACAGAGGCAGGTGGGTTTGAACCTAGCGGGGCCTGCTAAACAACAATGACAACTACAAAAAAAAAAATATAGCCAGGCATTGTGGCAGGTGCCTGTAGTCCCAGCTACATGGGAGGCTGAGGCAAAAGAATCACTTAAGACCAAGCGTTTCAGGTTGCTGTGAGCTGTGACTCCATGGCATTCTACTGAGGGTGACATAGTAAGACTCTGTCTCAAAAAACAAACAAAAAAACTATCTCTACGTGAGGGTATTTATTATATATAATATATATATTATATTATTATATATGACTGGATTTAAAAAATCTACTTGGACTTTTTAAATGTACCCATACACAAATTTATGTGTGTACATGTATATGTTAAGTTAAATTAAATTAAAATATATGTTGATAATAGCATATGTGTCAGTAACAGAGAAAATAGAAGCACCTGTTCTCAGACTTTTGAGTTTTGAGAGGAAAGTAAGACTGTCAATTAATTTAGATTTGAATAAATCAGTGATAGATGTTTTAATTTCTAGGTTAATTACAAGCAGAATAACAGAATAATATATAAACGCTAGGAGAAAAATAGAAATAAAAAAAATCAACAAAAAAAAGGGTTACAAAAGAAACTAAGAACCAAAGAAAAACTAATCTAAAAAAAACACATAGTAAGATAGTAGATTTAAACCCAAATATATTAGTTACCACATTGAATGTAAATAAATTCAGTCTTCCAATTAAAATAAAAAGTTTCATGGACTGGATTTTAAAAACCCCAATATGCTGTGTGCAAGAGACATATCAAACATGTAAGAATACAGAGTGGTTTAAAGGGAAAAGATTAAAAAATATATTTTTCAAATAATAATCAATAGAAAGTAGATCCCCCTTACTATCAAATAAAATAAATGTTTATGCAAATATTATCATTGGAGATAATTATAAACAATAATAACTTATACAATTATGTGAAAAGCAAAAGTGACAGAACTCAAACAATTCACACACACTCACAAACATAAAACAGAAATAAAAATGGCCAATAAACATATGAAAAGGTGCTTAATAAATGTCTTAACACAACAATTAAGAAAGTGAGGTGAAAACTATGTTAACCAGTTAGATGTAAGCACTCCAAATTGTATATAAAATCAGCACATTGTACCCTATAAACGCATTAATGTACAGAGGTGACTAACCTCAATAGCACTTAGGGAAATAAAAATTGAAATTATAATGAACTACTGCTACACACCCACCAATGGGAAGACCAGAAACTAAAAAGAATGAGATTTTTAAAATGTTAATAATGATAGGGAGCAATAGAAAATCTCATAAATTGCTTGGAGAACTGTAGATAGTTACCATCACTTTGATAAAACCACTTGGCATTATCTTAAATTTTAATCTTAAAGTATATGCCATGATTATGAGGTCCTATTTTATTACCTACACAACTACATTTTTGAGAGTGAAATAAGGCACTATAATTAATTACCCTAGGAAAATAGGTATCAATCATGACAGAATCAAGCAAATCAGGATATGTCTCCCTACTTATTATGTAGTAATTCTGATTTTTAAATATTCAGTAGAAATACGTATGTTTACACACCAGAAACATTATTCATGATAGCCAAAAATTTGAATGAATACTAATGTCTGCCTATGGGATGAAATGTGATATGTTCAACCCCCCCAAAAAGAGAGAACAAACTACACTGAGCTAGATATGGCATTCTGTTTCAAGATGGTGGCTGAGTAGCAGCTTCTGTGCAGCCGGGCACAGTGAGAGTGGGGAGAGAAGACTCCAGGCATCTCTGGCCAGTGGGTTTTGCCCAGAGGCTTCCCTTTGGTGACCCAGGAAGTCAGCGAGAGAATTCTGGACCCCACAAGGAGGACAGAAGCAGTGGAAAACTGGCAAGTGGTGGGTGCATTTGTTCAGTTGGAGGCTGCCTACAGTTGTAACCATAGCAACAACGAGACTGCAAGCAGGAAAAGCTTTACTTGTGGGCTGTTTTGGTTTTATTGGACTTGGACGCTTGATTAAACTGCCTTGGGAGATCTTTGGCGGGTGTGTGGACAATTTGGGGCATTGTCTGGGGCCTGGGACTGAGCCACTAAGCTGGAGGGGAGCTAATATTGTTAAGCTGTGGGCTCCCTGCATAGCTACTGTGGGGGAGCTACCCCTGCATGTTGCAGGGCGGGGATTGGCCATGAGACCTTGGCGGAGTAATTTAGTGCCTAAGCTGCCCAAAGGCAGGGACAGAGATGCTGGGAAGGTGCTAAGATCCAAGTGTTTGGCAGAATAACAGCCTCGGCCCTCAGGGGCATAAAGGGAGTCTGGATTTGGCACACTGGATAAGCAGGCAGCCACACCAGGAGTGATCCCAGTGATAAGTGCTTTCCTTGGAAAGCTTCTGCTTGGCCAAGGTTCATAGTTTGGAATGTCTTTTAAGTGCATTGAGGAGACATTTGGACTCCCAAGCCTAAGGGTCTGAGAGACCAGCAGAGGCCTCCAGTCTCCATCTTGAACAGCTGTTATCAATACTGCGATCAACATCTCATACCTCAGAGGATCACCTGTTGCCTGTATAACATTCAG